>CM050218.1:29297500-29322500 GCA_027475355.1 Coilia nasus | reverse complement strand
ACACACACACACACACACACACACACACAGAATATGTTCCTATAAAAATTGACTAAGAAAACAAGATGGCTGGCTATCTGTGGTGGAATGAAAGATGGGAGGGGGGCCACAGAGAAAAGGGGAAAGGGGGGAACTGGGCAGTCATGGTGGGAGAATAGGCGTGCATCTCATTTTGGCACGGTCAGAGCCAGGGGTGTGTGTGTGGGTGGGATAATGAATGACCTCATCCTGCAGCCCCTTCTTCTCTCTTACTCCGCCCCGTATGGCCCGTCACCCCCGGATGGGTGATGTAAGTGTCGGGGGCACAGCAAGCGAGCGAGGTGGGGAGGACACACCAACCCTGCACACCCAGACACACTGGAGGCCCAGTGCAAACACACCAAGCTCCGACGGCCAGTCAGAGTGCAGTGTGGACTTATTCCTCTGAGTGTGTGTGTGTGTGTGTGTGTGTGCACGTGCGTGTGTGTGTTTAAAGTGAGAGAAAAACATAGAAGGAGATAGAAAAATAGAAAATCATGACAGAGAGAAAGATAGAGAGACAGAGAGGGGGAGGGGAGAGAGAGAGAGACAGAGTGTAAGTAAGTGTGTGTGAGTGCTATAGTGTGTGAGTGTGTTGTGGCTGGGGAGGTGTGTGTGTGTGTGTGTGTGTGTGTGTGTGTGTGTGTGTGTGTGTGTGTGTGTGTGTGCTTAAGTGTGTGGGCGCTTAGTTGGAAGTGCAAAACCTTGGATGATCAATCTGAATATGGCCTGCTAGTCTTGTTCTCCCATGTCGTCAGGACAGGATGTGAATCACAGCGATATCATTACCTCCTCACAAAGCGTCTCTGTGGTAGCCCTTTTTTTTTTTACATAGACCACACTGAACATGCTCCTAACTTCACAGAGCAGCCTGTCAGAGCCAGGGGCTTGGACACCCAAAAGCTTCAGGGCAGTCTCACACTACTCTCCAATTATTCTCCAACTAATAATGGAGGCATGAATAAATGAAACAATGTATGACAGAATGGGGGTAAGGAATAGACAGACAGACAGCCAAGACAGGTAAAGATAGAAAAGAAAAAAAGAAGAAAAGAGTAACTGTGCCATTTACAAAGTGAGAGAGAGAGACAGAGAGAGAGAGAGACAGAGAGAGAGAGAGAGAAAGACAGAGAGAGGGAGAGAGCTGGAGAAAAACAGGGTTTCTCTGGGTAAAAGCAGAGCTATGTGAGGAGTGCATGTGTATGAGTAGAGCCCCAGCCCTGTATACACTTCGAGGGAACACAGGCATCCATCAGCAGGTCTCCCTCTCAGCAGGTCTCTCTCTCCCTCTCTCCGTCAGCAGGTCTGTCTGTCTGTCTGTCTCTGTCTCTCTCTCTCTCAGCACGTCTCTCTCTCTCTCAGCATGTCTCTCTGTTAGCAGGTGTCTCTCTCAGCAAACCGCCCCTCTCCGCAAGCCGAGCCCTGGGGACACCTACCTACTCACTCTCTGCCAGGGGAGCGTTGCAGGAGCTAAGCCAGCCCGTTAGGCAGGGCGGTGGCCATGAAGGCTGTGAAGGCTGTGGGCTGGGCGGTGCCTGCTCTCAGAGCCAAGCCTGGTCTTAATGAGGTATCACTCATTTCTAAGTCATTACTACACTATACTACTCGACTATAATCAGGACAGTAACCAGATTTCCATCAAACTTAAGTGTTATTTAAAACTTAAATAGTACACATTTTAGTTTACAATAACAAAGCCTCACTTGAAACTATGCGCTATCTTACTGCAGTGCTAATCTAAGATAGCAGCAGGTTCCAAGGGTTTGACACTAGGCTTATGGTGCTCACAAGCACGCACGCACGCACACACACACACACACACACACACACACACACACACACACACACACACACACACACACACACACACACACACACACTCCTGAGAAATGAGACACGGGCTTGAGTGCTAATAGGAAATGACACGCATGCCATGGGCAGTCACCCGAAATGACAAACTGACTAGGGGGAGCGGAGAGAGAGAGAGAGAGGAAGCAAGGGAGACAGAGAGGGAGAGAGATAGAGAATGAGGTGGGGGAAGGGGGTAAGGGGAATATATGACTTGAGTGGCACTCCATTCATAACTTTTAGCGTTTTGTCACCAACTGATCCATTGTCAATGGCAACCACACAGCAACAGCCTTCCTTCTGTGTGACAGTCATACCTTCTTAAACACAGCTTTTAATGATTACCCTCTTTCAAATCTTTTCCTTTCCCCTCCAATGTTAAAATTGTCAATGCCAATGCTACATGAATGTGGTCTCCCAAGGGGGAGGAACCTGACTATGGCTGGGGGCCATGGTACTTGCTTAGCTTTTGATGCTATTTTTAGTGCTCTTGAACTGCTCTATGAATTATTCAGGGCAGACACACATAGCCTACATACCAAGTAAAGGCTTACAGCTAACTATCGGAGCTTACCTAGTCTTGCTGTGAACTGCTACCAAGGGGAAATGTCAGCTGCAAGTTTGCGTTCAAAAGCTATAAATCTATAAGCTGCCCCTCTGGGGAGGACTTCTGAATTACAGCTGTGACCTGCCACCAACAAGCCAGTGAAATCACAGACTGTGTGCACTCTCACTCTGCAATCTTCACTCCACAATCTGACCTCACCACACATCCCTACCTACACAAAAATTCAAACCCCGTCAGCTTTCTTCAAAAATATAACTCAGTTCCAAGCAGAAGAATCACACTCAGCATAGCATGTTTATTACAAATGCAATAACAAAACAATTAGAAAATAATAAGACATTCTGCTGTTGCTCCAGTTAAAACTGCAAACTGCACTGCATTGGGCTGCTGTGAAAGAATGTGTGCTACCCTACCCCAAAGACGCTGATCAAAGCCTATGCACCCAGAGGAGAATTACATGGAGACAACAGGTCCTCACGTTAGTGCTGATTTGCTCACCCAACGTGTAATTTGTGTTCAGTCCAACTGGCCTGGCTCCTCATTAAAGCACTGTTTGGCCACGCAGGACGGCCCATCCACAGGCAAGCACATGGCCTAATTATGGGCTCCAGACATTATGTACACACACACACACACACAGAAACAAAGATACACACTCCCCCCCACACACACATAGGAGTGAACATCTACCCATACACACACACCAAAGTACCTACATATGCAGACACAAACAGACACACATACACGCACACCCAAGAGGGCACTCTCTCTCACACACACACACACACACACTACTCACTACACTTACTTTAACTTCTAAAAAACAAACGAAGTTCTGCAGCACTGTGGTCACCACTGCCCTGTTAAAGTCTCCGCTGAGAGCTTTTTAAAGGCCCCTCCAGTGTTCCAGCAGTCTCTCCATGGAGTCAAAACAAAACATTCAAAATGGCCGCCGCCTATTTGTACTTCACCGTCTGCAGAGCAGAATGGGAAGAGCTATGAGGTCAGCTCGGTAGAGGGCACGAAAGGGAGGGCACTTCTGCCTTTCAGATTGACTGCTGGTAAGTGCAAAGGCTGCAGAAAGCACTACATGTCACTGGCCGAACAAAACTACCTGGAATTAGACACTTTAAAGCTGAACCGAAGTTAAAATAATAACCTATATGGGTGGGAGTTAGTTATGTGGTCAAAGGGCATACAGTGTCCTAGTCAAACACCATCACTGACCACCACACTTTTTTATACTGAAAATCTGAATTGCTAACCGTTATCTGCTATGGTTTGCTCATGTCCTGTTGTCCTCTGATGTTTTGTGTCGTCAATGCCCTCACATGAAGTCATTATATGTAGCCTAGCTACATTACCCTACACAACAATAATGCATAAAGTTTTTGGTTGGTGATGGTATTCAGGCACCGATAGTTCATTACAAATCAAAACATTTTACATGCATACTCTGCAGGAAAAAGCATCTCAATGACAGAGCGGCCATGACTGTCCTTTGCCTGCTCCTCATGAGGTCTAATATTAGGAGCTGTGTCTGCTGCCTGCTCTAGATTTTTTTTCTTCTCGCTGAGCTCCTGGCTCTCTCCGCAGCCTCTGCAGCTCCTACTTCCAGGGTTTCAGTGGGATCACGTGAAGTCACTGCTCCGCTGCTCCGCCACTCCCCATGTGTGACTGTGAGCCAGCAAGTGGAAAGTGGGGTACAGCTGTCAAGGGCTAAAATTAGGCACTGGTCTATGACAACATGGGCCAGGCAGCTAAGTAGCACACACTGCACTGCATCGAGCCGCACCTCACAACCAGAGGAGATATGGCAGAGGAGACAGCTGAAAGAGAGAAATAGACAACGAAGAATGGGGGAATGGAGAGGAAAGAGAAAGAACAGGGAGGAGACAGAAGCAGAGAGGGGGAGAGAATAAATGAGAAGAAGGAAAGTACAGAAAGAAAAAGAAAAAGAACGAACATGCTGACAGAAAGAATGTACAGAAAGAAAGAAAGAATGTACAGAAAGAAAGAAAGAAAGAAAGAAAGAAAGAAAGAAAGAAAGAAAGAAAGAAAGAAAGAAAGAAAGAAAGAAAGAAAGAAAGAAAAAGAAAGAAAGAAAGAGATAATAGCTAGCACAAAGACAAAGGAAGGGAGGGGAAAGAAGCTTTGTAAACAGCTGACAAATGCATTTGTGGCTTTCTTGGGATTTGGGAGGAGAGGGCAGGCATGAGGCAGCATGTGGCTGAGTGTTCAGCATGTGTTTGTGTGTAATCCTAAACACGCCAGCAACAGCCGAGGTGGGCACATGGGGCCCTGTCTGCAAGGCAAATCTAGGCCACCTAGTTACCCTAGTTGTGAGGGGCATGTTGGGAGGACGAACGTTATAAAAATGTTGCCAGTCATAGAACATAATGTGGAAGTTTAGAATTTTACATTGTTCAAGAGCACATTCTTTTTAACGTTCAAAAATCACAACCTTAAAGGTTAACTGGAAAGCGCACCATTGCACCTACTTATAGAGAGTGAAGCAGCTCAAAGAGAAGAAAGGTTTAATTAAAATATCGATCGACTTCAGTCACCAGCGCAGTTCCATAATTTCCAACGGCACTTAATTAGCGTTAATCATTAGCAGAGACAGGGTGTCCTTAAATGGCTATATTAGCTTAGCTGGGCATGTGTGAGGTGACAAGCTGGGACACGGGCTAGGCACTAGCTTGTGTGAAACTGGCAGAGCTGTCCAAATGCTAAACAAGCCCTGAGGTAAACAGTCCTGCAGATCTTAAATCACATTTTCAAGCTGAAGAACAGCAGAGTGAACAGGAACAAATGCTCCCCTAAGAGGATGCTTTGAAGATCAGCAAAGTCACCGTGTCCGGTCTGTAATGCTTAACTGGGCTTCCCACAAATCCCTTTTCTTGTGCATTTCAGGGATCTTAAACCACCGTGACTAATTACAGATGTAATGGATGGTGAAGCATCCTTAAATATGCATATGATCAGGGTGCTTTAAGTGGCAAATTACCATTTGGGTATTTAAAGAACTGACCCCCACTACCCCCCTTTTCTCTGTTAAAGCAGTTCAGCAATCATTAGTGCGATCATTAGTAAATGACCTCTGTGCTTACAGGTTCCCTCTGAAATGCACTCAGGGCTCTAAAATGTTTCAGCCAATAGTGACATTCACCTGTCATCTTATACCTCTGTTCCTTAAAGCTACATAAAAAGGTACATTCATTTAAACCTTTGTGGCTGGTCAACTCAGCAGACTAATTTTACAAAAGTAGTCACTGTGGTACTATTCATCAATACCACTACGCAACAACTCAAAAGGTCTTTGCTGAATGACCTGACAAATTTCAATCCCAGGAGGGCACTCAAACATGTATTAGATTTGTTAGCGAATTCCACAGCGACACAAGTCCTTGCTCAGTCCTTGCTTTCAACAAGTGAACAGAAGCAAATTGATTAAATAAGCTATGACCTTACAGGACCATTTTCATTTGGCAGCCCAAATTGGCTCCTCTGCAACAAGAACAAGAGTTACACTGCCTTTTCACTGGCCAAACAGTATGACCTGGAATTATACACTTGGGTTTAAAATCATAATGTATGTGGGTGGGAGTTGGTTATATGGTCAAAGGGCATGCAGTGCCCTAGTCTTGCAAAGACAAACACTATCACTTTGCCTATGGAAAACACAGTAACAGTACAGTAAATCAGTCAACACATTGTGGTGGATCTCACACTCGAAGTGCAGACTCACACAGAAAATAGCAAAGACCAGCAACATGTTTACTCAAACTTGGGTCTTGCCTGACAAGGAAAGAATTGTATTCTCATGAAATAAGCACTACAGTCTGAACCCTAGTGTTAGGCAGGGTTCCAAGGGTTCCAAGCTCTCCATTTTAACACCCATCTTCCCCAAACCCATCCAGAGCCTTTCAAATACGACTCTGTGTTTGTCTTTCCACTTCAGAGATGAAGAACATGTGTTTGTGTGAGAGAGAAAGAAAGAAAAACAGAGAAAAAAGGGTCAGAGAGAGACAGAGACAAAGAGGAGAAATGAGAAGGGGGAGTAAGAGAAAATGACAGAGAGAAAACTGAACAAAAGAGAAAACAAGGGCGAGTGAGAGAACACAGACAGAGAAGGAGAGAAAGAGAGAGAAAATCGTGAGAGGAGGAGAGAGGCCACATTTCCACAGTCGCTCCTGTGAGAGGCCAGAGCATCTCTCCCCTTCTCTGCTCGCCTGCGATGTCTACCATCTGGGCTCTACATAGGAGTCCAGCGCTGACGTGATGCTATCTGCATGTGAGAGATGCCCCTGAGGCTGCAGGCTCCATGCTCCCCACGCTCCACCGTACGCCGCCACCGCATTCCTTCTGTCCCTTCCACCCATCACAGGACGAGGATTAGCACCTGACAGAGATGGCTTTGCATTCTGGTCCTTCACGTTCTCTCCACACACACACACACACACACACACACACACACACACACACACACACACACAGACAAACACACACACACAGACAAACACAGCCAGGGGACAAGGGAGGCCTTTGATGCAAGCAAGGCGACCCTGCCTCATGTGCTTAGGTCCTCTTCTGTTATCGCTGGGAAACCACAGGTTTGGCAGAGCCACCCAAAAGCTCTCAGCACACTGCTGTGTATTTTGCGCCGTTTTCTAATTCTAACTTAAGTGCTGCGTTTACTGAAAGGGCCTTGGCTTCAGCACCCTATATGTCAAGTGTAATATCTCAACTGCTGACAGGAATTATCTGTACTTTTTCTGTATTTCAGTAATCCTTTAGCAATACCAACTTCCATCCTTTCCCCCCTCTAAAAACTACAACAGATTAATATGTTTGGAGCTAAGGCTTAAGCTACTTGATTAGGCTGACAAAGTGCATATGGAATTAACTGGATTACCCCGAAACGTTTGCCTGGGCTGTCGACAGAGAAACCAGAGGGGCAGAGAAATAAGATTAGAAGACCAAAGCAGCCTTTTGAGATTAAGGGCTTTTGAGCTCCTCATCTTTATAAGGCTCATTTCCCCACTGCTACAAAATTAAAAAGAGTTATTTTTGCATTCCATTCCTTTCCCACTTCAAAATTCAATTGCTGCAGAGGAACAGAAGTATTCTAAAACTGGCTTCTTATTATATAAAACACCATATCATTATTTTTTTCTTGGCAGGCTTTGATATAGGAATCTGTGTCACGCATTCCCCACGTGAACAGCTGTTATACTGTGCTGACCATTCACAAGACATGAGATCCTCTCTGCACAGTCCCAATCTACAAAAACATCTATGTACATACAGACTGCAGGCATACAGGTCTGCATGGCTACATACTTACAGGCATGGCTATGTATCCATACAGACACTGCTTACACAAATACATAATTTGAAAAATTGCCTGATGACGATCATCTGACCGAAACGCTGCACAATAAATAAGTGACCCTGTAGAGGTTATCCAACACACCCGTCTAAAGAAGGTGCGCAAAAGTAGTCATTGTACACAAATACACGCCAACAGGCATAGGCAACACATACACGTACATGCATACAGACCACTGGTAACATGAACACATATTTGCTGCCATAGACAAAACACAGCAGTAAATACAGACTTCTGTACAAACACAGTCTTGCATAACTACTCACACATCCATACAAAAAACAGAGCCAGCTGGGCAAATTAATATATGCGCAACTGCTGCTGATCAAGCTGCGAATTGTGTCTTACTGTGCCTGCACTGAGCTAGCCAAAGATGGATGCTAAATTGTCTGCAGCTCTGACGGTATGCTTCATATCACATCACACACACACACACACACACACACACACACACACACACACACACACAAAGCATGAGATAGCTGTCCTGCCTGGTGTAGGATAGCCATGATCTTTAACGCTGTTACTCTCTCCACTGCACTCCCTCTCTCCTCTTTCTCATTCGTGGAGTGTAACAGTGTGCCTTTCAGCATTGCGTATCTGGGAAGACCTTGGTTTCCTGCCCAGTAGCACCTTACAAAGCCACTAATGTTGCCACCAACCCCTCCTCACCACTATCACCAAAAAAAAGAAAAAAAAACACACACACATGAACACACACACGGAGGCTGGTTCACATTCTCTGATGGTTACGCAACGCTCCTCAGTCTGGGGCTGGCGGGCCCAGTGACATTGTTCTGCTGAGCATCACAGGGCTGGGCAGGGGCTGGTGGGGTTGTGTTTGTTACACAACACACCACGCATGACTTCCTTCACACACACACATGCACACACTCACTCAAACACCAGTTAGTCAGTCACACACTCACACACCTTTTTCTCTCTCTCCCACTCACACACACATGCACACACACTCTCAAACACGAGGTAGTCAGTCACACACTCACACACTCTTTCTCTCCCTCACTCACACACCCATATACAGACACACACACACACACCAGGCAGGTAGTTAAACACACACACACCCATCAGTCAGTCTGTTTTCCATCTCCTCTTCATGCCTGTCCTGATAGACGTGCTCAGACAAGCGAAAGTGACGCAGCACCTTCCTCCTCCTCTTACTCACATCTCCATTGGTCAGCGGGCAACCAGCAGCGCTATCCAGGCCGGGTCAGAGCCCCTGACCAAGATGGAAACTGTGCCATTACTACAGCACAAATATATTGATCCCACCAAGCGGGGGCTGATCAATACAAACAACTGGTATGAAAATCCACTAAGCAGTTTTGACTAAAAGCAAACAGTGCTCTGATGCTGTTCAGCTCATCGATGAGGTTTTCAAAAGGTTTTAAGCATTTCAGATCTCCAAGATCACAAATAAAAGGTTGATACTGGCAATGTTAAGCACCTGCTCTGTTGCAAAGTGCCCTCCAGCTGAAAACTGGCCAGTGGTTTAGGAGGTGCTGCAGTCTATCACCTTGACCCTATCTACAGGCAAAGCAACACTGTAGAGTAGCAAAAGACACACTTGCAAATCTTCAGTAAATCTTCAGTATCCCACACAAAGGACGGTCTACAACTTACCTCCCCTGTTTTATGTGGTTACTTTTCTGAGTTTTCATTGCTCTAACATTCTTGACAAAAGGCACTCTGAGTAGCCAGCCACTAAATTCAATTCCACACATTCTTATGGTCATCAAATCAGGTTTTCTGCATCATCGCTTCTTTAAGAGCACAAAGAGCTCATTTCAACAAATCACTTGTGCTGGCTGGCTGGAAAATGAACAGTGGGTGGAGCAAATGGATTTTTAAAAATGCTTTATTGATTGATCGCAGTCACAAGGCATTGAGGTAGATTGATGGGTTCAGGGAGGGTGGTTGGTAACAAGGAAAGGGAGACAGAAGTGGCTCTGTGTGCAGATAGAGGTGGGACACAATGGAAAGAAAAATGAAGAAATGACTATTTAATTTAAGAAAAAATTAAAGTCACACCATGCACTGGTCCTACCTCTATTCCCAAAACAAGTAATTCCACTAATTTGTTTTTGTAAAACAGTGGTGCTAAGTGGAATCAGATGATGTGGTGAGTGTTTGGGACAAATAAGTGGTACCATTTTTAACCTGTTTTAACCGCTGGGTTTCCCTATCACTTGGTGCAGGCCAGGGCACCCAAGGCTCCCACTCTGGCTCACACATTAGAAATGTTAACCCCTTACATAGTGCACCATGTAGGGGACAAAACAATGCAACTCCCACCTTATTCAGTGAACCATATAGTGAACAAACGAACTAACAGTTGGGACACGGCCTGGGAGACATACCCAGGCCCAGACCTGGACTAGGCCAGGCCACAAGCAGGTCAAAGTCACCTCGTTTCCAGAGGCAGACAAACCGCCTTGAGAAAGTAAAAGTGCTACCGTATATTCCTTCTTCCTGTGCTCCTAACACAGGTGAGTTCACTAATTAGCTCATCTATGTGGCTGAAGAGGTGTGCTAATTAGGATCAGCTGGTTCAGTGAATTGGCTGGAACAAATATGTGGCAGGACTTTTACTTCCTGAACCCAGGATGTCCGCCTCTGCCTGTTTCTAAACGACATCAGTATGCCTTGTGTCTGAGGGCCCACAAGGGAGGGGGATTAGGAGATGCTCTTCAGAAAGTCCCAAACGAGCACATTTCTATAGCTCTGCTGCACACAAAGGCACACAGCCAGGGCTCAGAGAGTGGGCCCAGTACACAGGAGACAAAGCTTTTATCTTCTCCAGTATTAAACAAGGGATGAAGTTCCCATTTAAAAAGACAATATAACACCTTGCAGATTAGCACTCATTCTTGAGAGCAGCACTGTTCGATTTAAGAACTTGGCTGGCTGGATTTTATTTCTTGTGAGGAGCTGACAAGTTGGACTAACACAAAAGTCTTGCTGCTTTAAGACAAGGTTGTGCTCTCCCATGTGACAATGGAGCATGGCTCTGAGTCAGCAGCAGCATTGTCTGAGGACCTCATTCTCAGCCACTTCATGTTTTTGTCTCTGCGACAAACAAAAACCAAGGCTCCATTCATATACAGGCACAGCATGTGAGGAACAGTAGGCCTTTTTCGCAGGGAGACAAAGCAACTCATGTCAAATGTTAAGGACACTTTAACTAAACAGGTACATGACTTAATGAACAGCAGCCAAGTCGGAGTGATTTAGAGAAGGACAGAAGAACATTCTGGAAATGTAGAGCGAGACAAGAACATTCTAGAAATACACGCATATCTTCTGTCATACTTGAGGTTTGTGAACTACACTTTCCAAACACAGTGGGTCTGTTTGAAATGACTGGCTGGCTAAGTGGCTGGGATAAAACAATGCATTCTGTATCTGACATAGTTACGTTTTTGGATAATCTCGTCCGACCATACCACATCATACCCACCCATGTGGTACAGTGACATTCAGACGAAATTGTCAAAAAACGTCACTATTCTAGAATACTAGTCTAGAATGCACTGCTTTAAGCCAGCCACTCATCCAGCCAGTCAATTCAAACAAGCCAAGTGAAGAATCTGACTGAGCGGACTCTCTGGTTATGCATCTCTGTCGCACGTCACATGACAAAATGTAGCCATGCCCATCAGAGAGGCAGAGAGTGCTGGCTGCTGAGTCGATCCACACCACAGAGTGAAACTCATCATCTGTCTCCTTGTGCAGACGTGGCCATGACTCCTGACAGAGACATGCACCAAATACTCCTCATCAATACTCCTGTGAAAAAGATGCATAGAAAAGGCATCGAAAACTGGTCCTGCTGCATTACTAACTACCAGGAGATTGAGCAAGTATTGACACACTTGAGTATCACAATATTATGTGATACTTCGGGAGTATTGGGTTACTGCATCAATCCTCACAAACACTGTGCTGTTTCTTCTTCATGTCATCATCACTTAAATGATTCCTTTGGTCAGACTGCACACAGAAGAGATTGTATAACTGTGAATATTAAGGGGCTGGAGTGAATGCAAATCCAAATTCTATGGTTCCGATGTATAGAAAGGAACTTTTTTGCTCGGATTTTATGCATAAGTTGGAGTACTCTGTACTATAACAGTTTTGTTGACATGTTATATCAAAAGAAAAACTATTTTATTTCATGGTACACTGAATCAGAAACCCTGGCTCATGATATGTTTTGTATCGCCAACATTTTGGCCTAAGACAGCTCTACAAACATCTTGCATCACATCATCATCTTGCATCTTCAGGTATGATGTGTACACAACAGTGCATCACAACAACGTCTGTACAATGCAAGTAACAACCTGTTTTGCCACTGTCATTTCACTGAACTTAATGTGTTTTATGGCACTTTTAACTGGACAACTGTTGTGGCATGAGCAGTGTGGGTGTAAAAGGCAGCAGAATACAACACACATAATTACTGATATTGCCTCTGAAGATTTTCATTCATCCAGTTCATGGTACACAAAAGAGCCAGGTTGTAAGCAACTGGACTTCTTGTTGGAGGTTGAAGAAGTGCTATGATCATACTGAATGAGCTTTCTAAGTTGTTTCAATGAAGCGAGACCATTATGACACCACACAAAGGAAGTTTGTCCAGCCATCCCTCTCACAGAAATGTTTCAGCTGAAGAGATGTCTGGTCAGGCAGCGAGATTGTTCCCTCGGCCCTTGCATTGTAAGATGGTGTGTTTTTATTATTGTGGAACACCAACAACAGCACCGGAGGAGGGTTGCCACCACAGTATTTCCCACAGCAGAGGGTGGGGTCCCCTTGTCATCCACGGGGGCCTGGAGCCAAAACAACCCCCCCTCCCTCCTCCTCCGGCAAGAGGAAGGAAGCCCAATCTTCTGTTGTCGGCGGAGAAGGCCTCATACAACAACCCTCTATTTACAGAGCCGGGTGTGGACCCATGCACCACACTGAGAGGGATGGTGATCAGGGAATATAGGTTTCCTCCTCTCAATGTCCTTCTTAAAATCCCACTGCAGAACTGGCCTTTGAGCTGCAAGGGTCTTTCTGTTCTGACAAATAAAGACTTTCATGCACATTTTTTTCCTTGAAGTCAAACATTCACCTCCTCAACCAGTAAAAAGACATTCTTTTATGACTTTTATGTTGAACTCACACTTATTTTCAACTGCTCAGAAAAGCAGGCTTGGAGCATGGTAACCAAACATGGTGGTAAAGCCAGACTAATACCTATCCGAAGTGCTTTCTAACTAACTCCTGATAACCTATCAGCATCTGGCCAACAGTGACTACAGTCCAACAGGGCCAGCCTTTACTTTGTCGGTCAAAAGAGCACTTTCAGGGCTTCTCTGTGCAAAGGCTGGGGAAATGCCAGCACCAAACACTCATAATAACATATATAATAATATATCAAATGTCTATGACTGCCCAGTTATGTGTCAGTGTTATCTGATAACTTTCAATCTTATTGTGCATGACAATAAAAGGCATTCTATTCTAACTAATATAGGGCCACAGATAACTGATTACTGTATGCAAAGAGCCTTCAGAATCATGTGAGCACCATATCTTCTTCAGTGCAAAGAGATGTGATGAACACATTTAATACTGGCACTCTGGCTATGTATGGCTCCTGTGTCATTCACATTTTTGTCAATACCACGAGCAACAGCTTTTTTTGCCCTAGGCAATTGCAATTTAGTTCAGTTCAAGGCCCATGCGCATTGAGTACTGCTTTTCGGATGGGTTTGTGCACCACTGTGGGTACAGCTGCAACATGAAGTCTCAGCGTAAGGTGCCAAATAATGCATGACATTGCGCAGATTCATTTAATATGGTATAGAGACCCTATACAACGCCATCACGTGATACTGGTGACAATTTCGTTCATGCGTGGAACCGCTGTCACCAGCCACGACACCAGAACTGTTACTGACTGGATGCAGTAAACATGAATCCTGTCTGTGAGAGAGGGGGGGTGTCAGGATTAACTCGTCGAGCACTGATCAGTCAACCTTGATAGGCTACACTTAAACATCTCGAATAATAAATGAACGTAGTCTTATGTCAAAAGCAAGATGCACAACGTGTTCCTGGTGGACGGCACCTACAAATAGCGTGAAATGTGTCATTAGGACCAGATGGATTGAACAGGACGTCAAAATGTTCCGCATAAGAGATCAAAACATTAATATTAACACCAAAGCAGGGGTGACTGGCACACTGGTTGCCCACTGCCTTCTGTGTAAGGACCAAGAGATTTCAGTTAGTTTTTTTATGATGTGGCACGTCAGCAAACACAGGTATGTTATTTAATAGGTCATCGATTGCCTGATGCTTTACAATAACGTTGCAAATAATAAACCCACACACAGCTGTACCGTCTTTGTCATCGTGGTCCATTGTAACATTTCCTTTTTAATCCGGAGTAGGCTACACAGAAGCAACAATTCCAAAACTCAACACACACACACACGCACACGCACACACACACACACACACACACACACACACACACAAAGCACGGCAGTAAACTTGTTTCGAGCATTACGTGCAACACTGTAGCTTTACTTTATAATCACTCCCTTCTGCAGCCGGTTTATATTAACTGGTGCTGTAAAATCTATGCTATAACAATAGATCACCCACGTGAGGTAATACGGGACTATGGGATCTGTTGAGGGTTGGCTTGCGACGAATATAGTACTGCATGACCCAATATTCACTGAACATAGCCTAAATCTGAGTAAATTTATGAGAGTGAAATTCTGAAATTTCATTGGTTGAAGAACAGTATTCGTGATTCAGCCTAGCCTACCTCTTCCGAAATGAGGTTGCCAACAACTGAACACGGTCAAATCCCAAATTAAGCACTCGCCGACACCCAACCAAACCACACAATAAGTACAACATACGTTTTTTGTAGGACTTACACGTAGTAGCTGTCGACAACCCGTTTTCTCCCAAATCGTTGATAAGGTTTTTGCATTCCATTTCGGTCATTTTATCATGCGGTCGTGGTGTCTTCCTCCCCTCAGCTCGTATAGCTACTCATTCCTCTGGCAATGCAGGGGAAAAACTTGGTTTAGTCACTCCAGTTGCTCGGGACCAAGTCTTCCCCTGCCACCAAATACAAAGCTCTGGAGACGAGAAACGCGGGCGAAAATAACCGGTGTCGCCAAGGAAATTGAGCGTAAAATTATACAAAATATAGAAATTAAAGATAGCCTCTTCACAAAAGAAAACGACAAGGAATATATCCCGCCGGGAATAATACCTCTTCCGTTACCGAGGGCAACTTTTCCTCGGTGTGACGGGCTAGTGGCACTGGCAAAACTTCCTATGAAACGTGGTGATCCAGCTCAGCGGCACAACAGCTGATGGTATGTTACTCATACGGACAGCCCCAACTCTCCCTCCTCAATAGGTCATACCATCCGCAAAAGGGTTTTCATGTCGATAAAATGATCAATCAATTCCTGTCTTGCGCTATCACTGTGTTCGTATGATAGTGGAATCACTAAAAAGAATGTAATCAATCAGTACACTCTATTGGGTACTCTACGAAATACAAAAAATAAAAGCACTTGAAAATCTGAAGTTACACAATCACCCTTTTCTTTGAAATGGTACAGTCTTCCCGTGGTCTCTGTGCTGCATGTTCAGACTGGGTGCATTTTTAACTCTGTTAAACCATATTTTAGGCCAGGCTAATGGACAGCAGAACCAAATTCATTTACGCAAATATTAATTTGGTCTTTTTAAATGACAGATTTTTATGCTTCATGAGGAACTTTGTGGTTAATGTGAAAACTCAGCTTGAAAAACTCTTACAGTTGGACCAATTCCTAGATTTCTTGGTTTACTTTGAAAAAAAAAAAACATCAGATCTATAATTTGGGTTTTAAATCTGTATGGCACGTTATGGTCAGTAAAGAGTTGTCTTGTTATTTTTGTCAATGCTTTCATGAACTCAACCACTGGTCCTTATGCTTGTTGCATTGCTTATATACTGTATGCATCAACAGTGGGTCTACTGCCTAGCATTGCCCAAAAATTCCACAGAGGATTAGTTACCACCACCCCCTCCACGCCTGATACAGTAACATACATTTGTGCAAAGTCTGTGTTAATGCAAACACGCAGACACCAATGGCATGCTTTGAGCACATGGACAGACTGACCCAGCGGATTAGGAAGGTTATAGAAGAGCCAAAGTGAAAAGATGGTTATATTGTCAGAAAAGACAGATAGTGGGAAGAGACACAGGAACTTTCATCTGACTGTAAAGCCCTTGTACTTTGACCCTAACGCAAGCAAAGCACTCCATTCAGTTAGGAATCTCATCAAAGCCTGCAGAAGATGCTGAAGTCAACTGTTCTTGTCTTCTGGATTAGGGGCAAGCCTGTGCGAGTGGGGGTTGGTGATTGTGGTGGTGTTGTGTGTGGTAGTGGGGGGCGTTTACAGCTTTGGGGCTACACTGGTGGGGGATGCTGGTGGATTGGGATGAGGGGTGGAGGGATGTGTGTGTCGGTGGGATTCCAGTCTGTGGTAGAGTGGATTGGATTTGGCCCCATTCCAAGGCCGTATCAGGGCCCGATCTGTTTCCATAGCAAGGTCTCCAGGGGTATCAGCACTGAGCGCTTCCCACTGATTATCTCCATATTTATGAACAGCCTCAGTGTCAGGATCACTCGTGAGGCTATTCAAATAGCTGTCTAAACATTTCCCTGCATTTAACAGCATAAGAAGGATGTCTTCTTTAAATGATACCAAATGTTTTAAGGGGTTGGTGGAATTTTTGTCAATGTCAGCATTTTTGTACAGCTGGGCATTCACAGAAAAAAGAATATCATAATGTTGTTTTTCAGTGCAATTCAACATGTTGGGCATGTTGGTCTAAAGTGACACAGTGCAGCGCATATGAAAAAATGATGCCTATTAGAAGGATACAAGGATATTTTATTGTCACATGCATAGACATACTGGGTAGAGGAGGACGTATGGTAAAATTTCTTATTATCTGTGTCTGTTGATCTGTGTTGTCATATCTTCCCTCTGAGGCTGCTGTCTGAGATTCCTGGAGCCTCATTGCCACCTGTGGCACAGAAGAGAGGGAACATCTGCTGAGGAGTGGGGGTGTGGGATGGGGGTGGGACGGGGACAGGGTTGGGGTCAGGATGGGTGGGGGGGGGGAATGGCACGCTTGAGGGGGATCCCCACCCCTCCCAAGAATCGGCGCCCCAGTTGGGCTCCTTTGTGCAGCTGTTGGGCTGTGTTAGCACAGAGCCATAGGGGCCACCTGTCACTGCGGCCGCTGGACGGAGAGGGGTGTGTGTGTGTGTGTGTGTGTGTGTGTGTGTGTGTGTGTGTGTGTGTGTGGGTGTGTGTGTGTGGGTGTGTGTGTGTGTATGGATGGGGGGTTGTGCTGTGTACACTCATATTAAGCTACACTCAGAACAATTTCTCTCTCTTTCTCTCTCTCTCCCTCACACACACACACACACACACACACACACACACACACACATACACACACAGTGTATCTATCTATCTATCTATCTATCTATCTATCTATCTATCTGTCTGTCTGTCTGTCTGTCTGTCTGTCTGTCTGTCTGTCTGTCTGTCTGTCTGTCTGTCTATCTATCTATCTATCTATCTATCTATCTATCTATCTATCTATCTATCTATCTATCTATCTATCTATCTATCTATCTATCTATCTATCTATCTATCTATCTATCTATCTGATATAGTTGCTTGCTGATACAAAAAAGGCAGAGTGTCGTGGGGTTTGTATTTATCTCCATCTATTTTTGACCACCAAATAATATTGTATAAAGGAACTTAGGATTGGTCATATAAACATACACACACACATAATAACATGTAAGTCTTATATAAATAAATGGTCACATGTAGTCATAAATGTAAATACCACGTAATTATTTAAAGAGACCATGTCCTTAAAATAAACAGTTTACATTTAATGGAAGCAATTTGCAACTCTGTGTTTTTTTTTTTTTCTTTTTTGGAGGAATTGAAAAAATAATAACTTATAATGGTTTTAAACGTGCTCACTGTGCTATTGCCTAGAGATGGAAAAACAATTACAAATCAATTTGCCTATTTTTCACGGTGAGTTCATCCATAGCAGGGAGGCCAGAGAAATATGAAGATAATTCTCTACACTCCAGCATAAATAACCCATTTAGACATTTCAGTCCCTCCTTGGATTCACAGCACTCCTTGTTTTGACTCTCTGTCTGGCCTGTAGATGAGCCCTTAGGCTGTGAAGTGGTACTGAGAGAGAAGTGGACCATCACATTGCCTCAGTTGCTTGCTGCAGGAGGGGAGAGGGAAACTGGAGGAGACAATGAGATGAAAGTGTATCGACAAGTCCTGTAATTATCCCTGCAACCTGGAGCCACCTGGGAAAAAGTAAGTAGGGCGAGTAACAGAAGGAATTTATCACTGCCACTGCAATGTGGTAGTGCAGAAACATTTTAAGTAGCCTGTGAGTATGTTTATGAAAATAAACTTAATATTATACATAAACATCAGTGTATTATAATATAATAACAATATTGTATATGTGAATGAAGGGTCACATGTGTCTGCAGGGGGCGCACTGTGATGCTATTTTAATACTCGTGAGATCAAAATCAGAGCCACAATCAGAATCAGTTTTTATTGGCCAAGTATTTACATACACAAGGGATTTTAATCCGGTAGATTTTAGCTCTCTATATATATGTTCAACATAGATATTTAGTAGTATACATTCAATACACAAAAGAAATATATAGACACATTCTGTTCAATAAAGACAAAAATACAGATACTGGCACCTAATATAGGCAATAATATACATATAGGCACATGATGTACAAGTGGGACATAATATACTGTATAGGTACATAATATACAGGACAAGTACACCTGGAGGTGTGCGGTCTGTTATACTTAATCACTAAACAAAAAGCCATTGCCTACCTAAACTTTTATCCTCTTTTAAGTACATTTTAGGAAAGAGGAAAATCCATGTTCAGAAGCATTTTCCTCTACAAATGATGTAGGGGTCTGCCAGTACCTTCCTAAGAAAGCCAAAGGTTTACACGGCGTGCTGTTCATTTTGATGTGCTGTAGATTCATGTTTCAAACACATGAGATGTGCTCATATATCACGGATGTTTTATGTCATATAATTGCTAAGAAGGTGCTTGTGAGGACATAAAATCACATTTCTTTGATAACCAAGTTTATGGAAATTAAAATAAAAAAGTAGTCGAGATCACTAAGAACCATTTAGGCAATTTAAACATAAAAATAGCTTATATCAAATTACCCAGCATAACGCCCTTAATCTCATGAAGCATGCTGTGGCACAACCCTGGTACGTACGCATAAACACAGACACACTTTCATCAGATAGGGGGGTTTCTCTGGAGCCATAATAAAGCTGCTCCCATCCTCCCAGCCACCTGAGAGGCATTCATCAAGGGGTTCTCTAATTCTCTTTCTCTCTCTCTCCCTCGCTCTCTCTCTCCCTCTCTCTCTCTCTCTTTACCAGCACATCTTTAGCACGAGTCCCCACTTGCTTTAGCATCCTTTGTGCCTTTGTTGGGGGACACACACTTAAACATATATACAGACACACATGCACACACACAGGGAATGACACCTGCACACATGCACACACACACACACTCACAAACATATGCACACACACACGCACACACACACACGCACACACACACACACACACACACACCCACACACACACACTCTGTGTTCAGATAATCCTCACAGTCTGTCATGTTGGTCTCCCAGTTCAAGTCCCTCTTTCAGGCCTCCTGCCTCTCACGCTTTTATGTGCACCTCCATCTTTCCAATTATCCCTCGTTCCGTCCAGCACTGCACTGCAGGCGCCAGTTTCCCTTTAGTCTGTGTGAAATACACACACACACACACACACACACACCCACACACACACACATACACACACACACACACACACACACACACACACACACACACACACACACACACACACACACACACACACACACACACACACACACACACACATACAAACACACACACATACACACACACACACACACAAACAGATGCGTACATACAGGCTCTGATCCTTTGTTTTAGGGTAACCTAAAAACTGAACATGAGCCCACAAATATCAAACCACACTTGCAACCTCTGGAGCCCTCCTGATAATAAATCCTTACCAAGTCCACAGTTCTTCTGCAGTCATTTTGGCTTTAGAAATGTAGCTGGGTAAGGTGTTTGAAATATGACTGAAGCCTGGAAACAGCTGTAAACTTAGCATTCTGTCATAATGTCTAAATAGTGTCTAAAATAGTCAGCAGTATGACATACCAGCCATTACTGATTGGCCATGTTCAACCAGGTTCAGCTCTGAGGCTATCTGTTCCTGACACAGTAGCAAAAATCTAACATACAAAGAATTGCATAAAAAATTGTATACATTGTATAAACAATTGTATACAAAAATAAATTCATGCAAATAACAATGAAATATGAGTAAAATTAGCACAATCATGCACAACAAGCAGTGACAAAATGTATGTAAAATTTGCACAGATGTACATATGCACATATGTATGTCCGTGCTATGTTTTGGCAGGGCCGAAAGAAGCAGTGATGAGGGTTAATGTGTTTCATGACAGTGTGTGGTTGTGGCTGTGGCTGTGGCTGTGTGGAAAGTGGGACGAGGGCAGAGGGTAGGGTGAGGACCAGACCAGGGGTCCTCTATATGCTGTCCTCACATTAGCCTGATGACAGGAAGAGGGGCCCCCACCCCCCTCAGTGGCCCACTCAGGGCTGCGGAGAATGGGCCTCTTTTAGGGCAGACTGCAGCTGCTTCAGCTCCGCTCCGCACCATCGCTCACCTGCACTCACTCACACACACACACACACACATGCACACACGCACGCACACACACGCACAAACACACACACACGTGTGTGCACGTGCATACACATACATACACTCTCTTTCTGTGTCTCTCCATTTCTCTGTCTCACTCACACACACACTCACACAAACACACACATGCACACACACACACACACACTAGAGTGACTACTTTAACCCTGAGGCAACCCAGGCAGCCAGTGAGGGAAATGGTAGATGGGAGGGCATCAGCAAACACAAAGGAGCCATGATGTAATCACAGGAACAGCAGCGCCACAACAAATGACACAGAGACACCGAGACGTCAGGCAGATATTGAGATTTCCTCCAGTGTGTACACAGAATAAGGCCCTCACAGGGGCACTGATGGGAAGAATGGCGTGAAAGATAAGTAATCTCCCTGCTAGATGACCTCTCGCTACTGTCTTCTCTGGTCTTGTCTCGGTCCCACCTTTTTCTTTGGACTGTGGTGTTGAATTTCTGACCTCTGTGGGACACTTAAATTTCTTCATTAAATCTTCTTAAAAATGAACTAAAGAAAAAGAAGAAAATGTTTACCAGAATTTCACTGGGACATTATCCATGATTAGGGCATTCTATCTATACTGATTAGATGAAGTGTGTAGGTAGTAAGGAGAGGCTGGTTAGCATCATGAAGAGTGTTTTTGATACCGTCTTGCCACATTTTTGCCAGCAAAGCCACAGGATTCGTCAAGTATTCGAAGAATTTACATCAGCAAAGCAAGGCGGTGTTAATGATCTGAAAAACAAGAGCACAATCGTCACTGAGATAAACTCAATCAAGACAGAACATTGCAGATCTTTCCAGAAAAAACTACATTAAATCCATTTAGGGGATGAAATCCATTTAGGGAAAACAGACAAACATCAGGGTGTGGACTGGCAAGGTTGTCAAATGTTTTTTTTACAAAAACATGATCAGAATGCCAAGCTAAAGTTTCAAAATAAATTGTAAATAGGCTGTAAAGCTGTATTGTGCTTTGCCTTATGCCTCATATTTATTCATCCATGTTTTTCATTTCATAAAATGGCTAAAAACAGCTGTTAGCAGTCTCATTAAAAACATTCAATAACAACACAAGGACTTAAAGACATAAATAAAGTCTAGACATGCTGGGGACAGGGCACAGGAGAGGAGAGGACCTGGTGCTTCTGAGGACAGCTGGTGAGCTGGTCTGTGCTAAAGACTCCATGAAGACTAGGGGGTCAGTGGGCTGTGGCTCAATATGGCGGAGTTTATAGAGCCTGTTTATTGTGAGTGAGAGTCTGCAGGTCAGCTCATATAGATAGCCGAGGTCAGACTTGGCCCCTCTAATGAAATCACAATGGCTGGAATGTCCAAGGCATCCAAGGGCACACACAAGCTCTGTGTCACACAAGGGCACACAAGCTCAATGTCTCAGTGTCTATTGGCATGGCTAACATTCAGACCACTGATTCAGACTGTTCTGGGGAAATGTTCTTCTTCATCATCATCATCATCATCATCATCTTCTTCTTCTTCTTCTTCTTCTTCTCAGGAGGTTTTTTGGACAATCTCCCAGTGTCTGTTTTCAGCCAGTAAGCTTCCCAAATACAATGGTCACACCTTTCAAAACATGTAATGGATACTTCAGAGAGTGATGAGTAGTGCCTTGGGGGGGCCCACAGTATCCTGCCAAAAATGTGGAAAGAAAATCTCACTGCCTAGAGGTGTGGATGTTCAGTGCATTCAGAAAGTTTGAGGGGCAATTCAGATTTGAGAAGATGTAGATTCATCTTCAAATTCATCTTTCTTTTCTTCATTACTCACTCAATACTCTTTCTATCACCTGGTTATTAAAAAAAAAAAAATGTGGCTGCATGTTGTCATTGTGGCTGCATTAGCTATGGATATCGAGTCCTTACTGCACTCATGTAAATTACACATATCAGTTTTTTTGTTTGCTGTATTCTATTTTGTTTAGTAATGTTCTATTGGGATTTTTGTTTGTTTTATTGTTTTGTTTTATTTTGTTATGCTTTGATTTGATTTGATTCGATTTGATGAATTAACAAAACACGTCCAGGTTTTGTTCTGTAGTTGTGACGTAGATTGTTGTGAAAATAAATGAGTCTCAGATATATGGTTGTGGTATTTTATTGCATGCACTTACACAAATGTGTATGAAAACTGACATACACAATATTATCAGCAGCTCTCCCTCCTCTTCCTTCTCTCCCTTCGTCCCCCCTTCTCCTCCTCCTCCTCCTCCTCCTCCTCATCTTCTTCTTCTTCTTCTTCTTCTTCAAGGATTTCCAACATGGCCACGTCTGGCCGAGAGCAAAAAACAAAGCCGCTGTCCTGATCACTGTGCATCTGCTGTCCAAGCAGCAGCCATTTCTATAGTACCTCAGCTGCTGCTGTGTCAGCTTCAGGACTCTCACCAAGTGGATAAATGGCCGCACCATGGCAGTCTGAAGGCCAGCCTCACATCTAGGAGGGGCAGAAAGGGCCTTTAATCACAAACATGCCCCGCATTGTGTCCTATCAGGTGATTTAATCCAGCACTTTATCAGCTGTCTGGGCTGGAATAATCATGCAGGGGTGAAAGGGAGTGAGAGGGATTGTGAGAGAGGCCTGTTTCTGTTTTTGTGTGTACCCCCAGGGGGCTGGAAGGGTCTTGAAGACAGTTTTGTTTGTTTGCAATAAATTTCAGTGGCCTTCAGAGATAGCTGCCTGCTTTACAGGAACACCGACAAAACAAAGGAAGTCAACAAAACAGTTTTTTTGTTTTTACTGAAAAAGTTTCGACCAAACTACAGCAATCATTTGTCCCCAAGATCACATGTAGCCTACCATATGTTTAATATATTTTTGCACAAGTTTAAAAATATGCTGTTCCCTTACATGGTTACGCAGTTACATCGGACAAAAAGCAGTTTCTCAGGAACACTGTATAAATTTACAATGTGAAAAGACCCAAGGACAGCAAAGAGACACAGCTTGATGTCAACACAATAGCTGTTTTAAAAGGCCATAGACCATCCATTCGCTCAGTTAACACCAACCGCTTTCAGCAGAGCGCACTCAACAGGTGTCTAATACTACTGCTCTCTCTGCCACTGGGACTCTCCAAGCAATCAGTATCAGCCTAATATGAGATCATTTTAAAATAAGATTATTTAAAATAACATGTACTGTATTTCAGTATTTTTGATTGTAGTCTGAAAGAGTCTGAAAAAACAAGGATGACCTGAGACCAGTGCACAGTAATCTATGTACTGTCTGTCTGTCTGTCTGTCTGTCTGTCTGTCTTTCTGTCTTTTTGTCTATTAATTTATCTATCTAGAGAGAGAGAAGAGAGAGACAGAGAGAAAGAGACAGAGAGACAGATTTGTACCAGGCATGTATGTTTCACACCACACCTATGATAGTAAAGCTCATGTCTATAAAGCACCGAACATCTCCACCCTCCAGCATCATAGTGACTCTGAGTTTCTCCGTGTCACCCTAGCTTCCAAATCCCCCTTCCACACCCAACCAGATTACCCTCCCCACACACACACACACACCACAGCACCTCACCCCAACCCCCCTAGCAGTCTCATTATCATGACAAACCAGAGAACAGGGAAGGGGAGAGAATGAGATGGGGAAGAAGGGAAAATGAAATAATGACGGGATGTGACCCCCACACCCCCACCCCTCCTCCCCGCACCACATGACCCGATCTCTTCACATTCCACTGGCCACAACAACAAGGAGTCCGCTGCTGGCCACACCAGCAACACTACTAGCAACAAGAGAGACTCCTCTGCTCCGCTGAGATTGCCATGCAGCCGCACTGACACATGCAGCTGGGTATTTCAGATATGTGCTCGCTAGCTCCTCGTGTGATGATGCGCTCTATTTTTTAGGGTTCCCAGTGTGTCAGACCTCATTCTGCGGTCAGACCACATGCTGTGCCCCCAAATGCATTCATTTCTCACAGAAACGAATAACACCATACTGTCTTTTAAAAAAATCACTGTGCTGTTAAAATTTCTTTTTTTTTGAATTTGAAGACACCCAGCAAAAGTTGTATTGTTTATTACTCCTTTGCAATGGAGGCCCAAGCCTTTAGACAGAGTAATTCTCTGAACAATAGTAAATAATAATAAAAAAAACATGCCACTTTTATGGTCT
>CM050218.1:29145000-29292500 GCA_027475355.1 Coilia nasus | reverse complement strand
GGGTTTTCATAGGTTTTACAAAACAGGGAACATTCTCAAAAAACAGGGACCATCCCTGGAAAACAGGGACATCTGGTTACCCTAAGTAACACACAAATTCATAACAATTGTCATATTCGTACTTGTCATATTTGTCAACTTGTTATATACAAATTCATAATACTTCTCATACTCAAATGTATCAAATTTGTCAGCTTGTTATAAGCAAATTCATAATACCAGTGTGAATCAGCACGGTACTATGCATATTATATATTTCTGAATGAATGTGGTAGTGCCATATGGTACAACAGGCCTCCAGCTGTCAGAGAATAATGAGCAATTTGAGTACGCCTCAGACCAAATGACTTCCTGTTATTCTCAATTCATGAATAAGACCCCAGTGCTTCGTGCCCACATGCAGTTTGCCGACTGTGTTTACCGATCAATTTCTCTGTGTAAAGTGAACCCAGCTGTGGTTATTGAGGAGCTTGCAATGCGATGCATTTCCATGTTGACAGAGATTCTGTATGCTGTATTTTGTCGATGGAAAATATTTATGTAATAATTTGATGTGACAGCAAAACATCAGTTATTCACAGAGTACTTCATGAACTGACAACCCCAGTAATTACTGCCATAAAGAATTCTATGTTTATATGTCAAAATACACATTTACCTCCAACCATAAATTATTTGAATATAACATCCATTTAATAAATGAAGATAACCAAAATATATAGAATGTGTATGCAGCATAATTTACACATTAAATACATTAGGTAGGATAACTGGAGAAGCCTGAGTATTGGCTTCCTGTTAAGCGAACTACTGTTTGTGACCCAGTGCAGCTACACGGAGGTACAGTAGAAGCTTCCAGCTGTGTCCCAATTTCAGTTCACTGCCAGCACTAAGGCTATGCCCCTGCATACACCTCCCACCAACACGACAAGAGACGACAAATGAATAGAGGTTTTCACAGAGGGGTGAAGAGATTTACATTTGACCCCAGTGACTTGCCGTAGTGTAAGCTCCCTCACTGCTGCTCTCTTCTCATGGCCTCATCATGGGATGACAATGTGTTACGTCATCTTCCTCCCCTCCTGGTTTTGGTTTGGCGTTCAATCAAAGGAGGATGATGACAGAGGGGTGCCTGGGTGTGTCTCTTAGTGAGCGTGTGTGTGTGTGTGTGTGTGTGTGTGTGTGTGTGTGTGTGTGTGTG
This sequence comes from Coilia nasus, assembly GCA_027475355.1. Classification (NCBI taxonomy): domain Eukaryota; kingdom Metazoa; phylum Chordata; class Actinopteri; order Clupeiformes; family Engraulidae; genus Coilia; species Coilia nasus. The sequence continues at coordinate 29,291,299 of CM050218.1, read as the reverse complement.
TGTGTGTGTGTGTGTGATTAGTTGTGTTGCATACTGAAGACAGGGAGGGGTGCGGTGTGGAGCAAAGCCAGCAGGGTCACATTCCACAGGCAGCTGGCTGGCAGACCGAGGGACGCGCTTGGGTCAACTCTTAACTGTTTATCAGCTAAAGCCACACACACACACACACACACACACACACACACACACACACACACACACACACACACACACGAGTGGCAGCAAGAAATAGACAGAGACATATACAAAAAATACACAAAAACAGACACACACACAGGCATGCATACTCGTCACCTCACAGATAGCCTAGCACACTGGCTGCATGTGTGAAGTCTTCCTGAGCTGGAGAGAGCTCTTCTCTGTGTAGTCTAGCTCCCTCACCTGGTGGGTGGATGTGTCTGCATCATGACCCAGGACCCTAACAGCTCACAAGATTCAAGAGTATAGTAATAGTGTGACCAGTGTGAAATGGTATATCAAGTTCAAATTAGTTGTCATACAGTTAGAAACTCTTTCCCTGAACAATGAAATTCTTTCTTTGCTGTCCACATCAACAAAATATCCCAGAATTAACAATGGAATGAGCATATCATTTTTTTTTTCAAATATTTGGTGGCCCTGCCTAATCTCCTTATGATATCATACCCCTGAAGTCAATGGCTCCACCTTCCTTCTGATGGGAATTAACCCACACATAAGTAGCCAAAGTAACCAAAGTAACGATATCATGCGTCCACTAAGCCTCACAGTCTTTCACAGACATGCACACAATGCACAATACATCCACACCAAAGTGAAGTGGATGATGACACAGTCACTGCTGGATCAGACTGCGTCCCATGAATTTAATGTGGGAAGTGGAGACACCACGTCATCCTGGACGTCCCGGACAGCATAACAGGAAGACACAAACGCCGGTCTCCAAGGTGACGTCAACAGTGTGAACACAGCTAGGAAGGCACGAGCGGAATGTTTAGCCTGCCCTCAGCACACTGTTTCTCAGTGCTTACATCTGCCTGCAAGCTTTTACACACACACACACACACACACACACACACACACACACACACACACACACACACACACACACAGAGCTCGCCTTCACCTCTGTTTTCCAAAAACAAGTCTGACCTGAATACCTGAACCCTGGACTACACCAGACATGGACACTGTGCAAACAGAATGTGATGTAAAATACTACAGTAGTGCATGGATGATATGTAATTAAAGTATGCTATGGGTCCTTAAGTACTGTCTAGCAACAGAGTGTTTCTTTTTCTGCATACAGTATATAATTAGGCTTTTGAACTTTTAAATGTTTCTAATTTTGTATCAGTATTTACCTCCTAAAGCAATGCCTTACATCTTACTTTTACTGTAAAAGAACAGTATGGACCAATGCCTGAATAAATCAATCTCTGTGGATTACTTTTGGAAATTTGGCCTCTATCTGCCACACTGGAAATCTGAACTGTGTGATTTCACAACAGCATCTGGATGTGATGTAACACATATCTGCCTAAAACACGATGCTCGATTATCTCACTAGTCAAAACAACAGATTTCGCAAATAACCAACTATGGTTAGGTTCATATTCATGTGATGAACCCCAATCATACAGTATAAAATCCAAATGCAGACTACATACTTCTCCATAGTCTGGGTATGTCTGTTAATAACATGTGCAATACATTGCTTTTGCTACAGCTGCTACACAACTACAGCATATGTAGTGTGGTTGTGTATTGTCACTGGTGTGTCTACGTGTTTTTTTTTTTTTTTAATGATAAGCAGATATAAATGCTAACACCCACTCTGTACAAAGCAAGTTTATTTTCTATACACTAACAAAGTCTGAGTGCATTGTATCCATTTGTACTGTCATAACTTGCATAGAAATCAGAAGTTACACCCAAGAGTATAAATTTTATCCACATAAACTGTACATACACTATCACAAAAAAACTATTAACAACCCAAGATTGAACAACCAGTTTTGTCAAAAAGAGGCACTGAATCATAAGTGTTCTCTTCATGACTTGAAATGACATATTAATACTTCTATGTTGCTAAAATACATCAGGCCTCTAATTCTCAATCCTCATTTACAGTGAGCAGTCCGAGCCCATTCTTTCCAAATGCCTCAACAATGTATATATCAGTTCCTCCTATTTTATACAATTTTCTGTATACATATTTGGTGTCAAACTGAAAGTTCTCATTATCCACATTAGGATAAGCTTACCATGGGTCCAATCAGCCACAGAAAATGTATATGTACCATCCATGTTTTGGTGAAGATGTGTAAATGACTGACCAACAGCTGTTGAAATACTGCACGTGGCACGTAATTTCATGTCTTCCCAAAGATGATTTTCAATGACTGCCTTGTTAATGACACTAACAAGAATCAATGGGATTTGTGAAGACCAGACCCAATGTTTTTAACGGACCTATACATGATTCTTACTGGACCAGCCAATAAGTGTGTAGAACATGATTCCTGACTAGAGACATGGCAGGAACACGGAACTTGTGTGGCCATGACTCAGAGGATGGTGTCCTCGCTCTCCTCTGTGTGGGTGCTGAGGTGGGACTGCCTCTGTTTGGACACGGCTGCCCAGATCCGACACAGCACACCCCCCCTGAAGGAAACAGGAAGCTTTAGCTAAAAACAGTTCTAAGCAGTAGCTACATAGCTGCAGCATGCATGACTTTAGACAGTAAAATAATTTGAAGAGAATTTCACAAAAATAGGCACAGATGCATATCTACAAAAAAGTAATGCAAAAATCCTATATGTCATATGGGAAAGATAGTGGCCATTTATTACTTTTTCAAATGTAAGGTAAAACCTAAACTGACTAATTTCTTTAAAAATGTAATAATCAGTCTTAACAATTAAGTCTGCTAACAATGGTGTACAGAGACATGATCAATGTTGAATCAGTGGAAATGTGCAAAATATCATTGTATGTGACACTCAAGATGAAAATATAAAGTAATTTGCATTTATTTATCATAATAAATGATTAGTTGAGTCACTGTGTTGACTGCTCCTCACTTTATGTTGCAGTACTTCAGATCGTCTCTGGTGGCAGTGCGGACCAGACTATCCAACGTGAACTTATGAGAAAGAAGCTGCAAAAATTACACAAACCAACAGTCAACATTCACAACCTTCCCTCCTCTTGTCACCAGTGTGTGGAGGCCTAGGTAGGCATAGATACGTATAAAGTATAACACTGTATATCAATATGTTGTAGATCTGTCTTTATAGGCAAGGTGAGGCAGGCTTTTTTTATATAGCGCATATCATACAAGGAGGCAGTTCAATGTGCTTACCAAAACTAAAAGCAAAGAACAATATGTAAAATCATAAAAGATAAAACACATGTAAATGCTTAAAAGGATAAAAGTAACATATGTATTAGGTAAATAAAAAACATATTTGATAAAAAAAGAAAAAAGCATACAGTAGTAATTTAAGCTTAATCATTAGCAGAACGCATCTGATAACAGCTTGGCCTTAAGTCTTGAAACTGCCAACAGCAGGAACATTTTTGATGTCTTCTAGAAGTAGACATAGGTATGGTACAACACTGTATATAAGTATATTGTATATATATCTGTTTTAGTAGACATAGGTATTCCTGTGTCCAAAGACTACTCACTGTATCAATGGTGTCCTGGTCCACGGGGACACATTTTAACCAGCGTACCAGTCCCGTGTTGTCATGACCCCTCTCTGTAGGAGGTAGGGACAGAGGCTTTTAAAACATGGGTATAATGTGTAAAATGAGCTGAATATCTGACAATACAAGATTTGGTAACAACACTTCACAGATGGTTTGTTGAAATGTTTCACTTTCTTTATTTACTGGTTATTACCTCCACCAGGCGGCAGGATTATGTAATAATCAGCGTTTGTTTGTTTGTTTGTTGGTTGGATAACTCAAAAAGGCAGGTCAAAAACGGCCTAACGTAAAAGTGATTACATTTTGGTTGTGATCTGAGCTGCCCTGGCGGAGGTCTGCGCTCTCAGATGTGCTTTTCTAGTTACTTTTACTGATATCCAACCCTTAACATTAACCCTTAACCTACATAAAGCACAGAGTTTCAACAGATGGGTGACTAACAGTCTCAGCATTTGTAGATAGTCCATAGAATCATCTATAGCACAATCCAAAAAAAGTGTAGCAGAAGATTTCTTTGCAAATTCCTTGTTTTTGAGCAATGAAGCTAATTCTAATTCTCAGAAGATGGTCACTCTCAGACCATTGGCAGATTAGGCCAGATAGAATCAGTTTCCCTCACCTAGATTAAGTCTAGTTCTAAACTTTCCGAGTGAAGCAGGATTAAATGAGGGTGGATGGCGGGAGGGTTAGGCACAGAATCAAAGAGGGTTCATAATTCCCCATGTCTGTTTCCAATTAAATATGAGGCACGGATGAGATGAGACGAAGACATTATGCTCACAAATGTGTGAGAGAAGCAGAGTTTATTAGAGATGCGATAAGTGGAAAGTAGATAACAGTATCAGAGATGATCACCTGAGGGTTGTGTGTGTGTGTGTGTGTATGCGTGTGTCTGTGTGTGTGTGTGAGAGTGTGTGTGTGTGTGTGTGAGAGTGTGAGTGAGAGAGAGAGTGTGTGTATGTGTTTGCAAGATAAGAGTAGAGGAGATGAGATGACCTGAGGGTGCTGCACTCTCTCTGATGGCATCGATCTGCTTCTGTTTGTTCTGCACTTTGGCCCTTAGAAGCTCCTGGTACTCCCTCTCTTTTTCATTCAGCTGGGTCAGCAGCCTGACACACACACACATGCACACAAACAACCACACACACATAAACACATTCGATTATTTTGTTTGGTGCTGACTGATGCTCCACAAGACACTAAAAAGTTCTGTAAATACATAATGCCTGCTCACTTGCTAAATGCATATGAAAAGCTACCAGTTAGTCGTTGCTTAAAACCACGGTCATTTCATACTGTAAGAGGATAAACCTGATGCAGACAGACAGACAGACAGACAAACAGACAGATACACAGGTTGATTGAGTGATTGATTAAGTGATAGCTAGACAGATAGTGTGTCAAAAATGTGTCTGAATGTGTGCTCATGTCTGTGCGCACTCACTATGTATACTATAGTGTAGTAGGGGTAGTGTACACTATAGTATACTAGGGGTAGTGTATACTATAGTATGGGTAGTGTATACTATAGTACAGTAGGGGTAGTGTATCCTGTGGTGTAGTAGTGGTAGTGGCATCTCCCCACCTCCTGGTCTCCAGCCTGAGCTGGATGAACTCCCTGGCCAGCGGAGAGCTGTTGGACTGCAGCTCCGTGAGGAGGGAGGAGTTGGCTGTGCTCTCCCCCAGGCCCACGGGGGGCTGCTGCTCCTCCTCTTCCTTCACCACTTCCTGATCCTGTGGTGGAGGGGCAGGCACACCTGGCTGGATGGGGGTGGGGGCTGGGGCGTCCGTGTTGGTGGGAGTCTGAGGCTCCACATCAGAGGATCCGTTCGGATCATCCACCTCGAAGGAGGACTGCAGCTGCAGCTTCAGCTCTGAGGAGGGGTGAGAGAGGGAGAGGGAGAGAGAGACAGAACCCACATGTACGATAAGATTGAACACAAGTACAAAAAACATCAAAAAAAGAGCACAGAGAAGGCCACGACCATGCGCGCCGCCATCTTGGAGCCGAGTACAAACAGGCAAACAACACTAAACAAAAGACTTCCATTATAGTCAAAAAAACATGAGAAACACAAGAGGCAGATGAAGAGGATGATCAGAGGCAGATCAGATATAAGGAGTCCTAAAATGCTATTTTAAATGTTCATTTATTGACAGGATTGCTTTTGAAAAAACTGAGGTTTCAATGCAACTACCAGTAGGGGGACTAACTTGAAAATTTTAATTTTTTCCCATGGACTCCTCATATACTGTAGCTATGCTGAGGGCTGAGTGCTTCACCTTTCTTTAGGCCAGAACATTGAGTGAGGGGCACAGGTTTTGCTTCAGTAGGTTAGCTAGCGGAAGTGATCTATTACAGTAGTGTATTAGTATTAGCATAGTGCCTATTATCAGCCATTTCTGTTGCTGTTCCACTTAAAATGAGGCTTTACTCTGTGAAAAAGACACTATCCCCGTGAAAATAGACAAATTAAGCTCCTGTAAACCTTTGGTGTGAGTAAGTCAACTTACGTTTATTTTAAACTGATTTCACATCCCACACCCACCCAGCCAATAATAGACTTGCTTCCTCTAAAGAGTATACAGTACTGAAGAAATGCTATGAGAATGTGACGGGGATGCCTGCCAGTCTGCTTGGCCCTGTGTGTTCTCTGATTGCTGTAATTACAGCGTCTTCCCTTGTATGGGACAAGACAAGGCTATAATAGATTTGCATTTATCTGTAAGAATTTACAAAAAAGGGCTAGCAGCTGAATGGATTAGAGAAAATGAAGAGTTATTGATTATGCACTGATGTAATCATTACACTTTTATCCAATTATTACTTTTCTCCAAAGTGATTTAGTGTTGGGGAAAACAATCAAGCTACAGTCGGTATTGTCACTGCCTTGAGGTGATTCCTTTTTGGTGGAAATCTGTTCACTGGTTACCTCACAAAACATCCGTAAAATAAAAAAAATAACATGGGAAATCCCACTGATGAAATTAAAATAAGAAATTGGGGTGGGGTGGTCTTTTATTATGAGCTGTAAAGCCTTACCAGGTAGCAGTACTGTGATGGCGTCTTGCACTGACTGTCTCAGCAGGTTATCCAGAGCAAACATCCAGTGCGGCTTCACCTGCTGTTGCCTTAGCACCTTCTTTACCTGAGACACAAAACAGCATGTCGTTACATGAAACACACATTCAAAACATAACAGTACTTTTCAATAAAATGATGATAATATACTGTATGAGATAAGGAGAAAGGGAGGGGGAGAAAGAGGAACAGGGAAAGAGAGAGAGAGAAAAAGAGAGAGAGAGAGTGTGATTTTGCTTTTGGTGTGTGTGTGTGTGATCTTAATGTTCTTATGTCCTTAATAATTTTATGTTATTGTTCTTTGTAAGCTTTGGCAATATGTGTGTGATACACACAGGCATGCAAATAAAGCAAATTTGAATTCGAATTTGAATTTGACAGAGACAGAGAGAGAGAGAGAGAGAGAGAGAGAGAGGTGTATGTGAGTGAGAATGTGAGTGCATGTGTGAGTTGATTGTGGGTACTCACCGCATCCTGAAAGCTGAAGAGCACCGCCTGCAGGCTATTGAGGGGAACTGCAGCATTGAGCAGAGAGCTGCGCAGCTTCAAGAGGCTGTTGGTCAGGTGCTTCCTGTCAGGTGAGCGGATGTTTTCCCTCAGACAGCCAATCAGCTCTGAGATGTGCTCTGCACTGAAGGATGGACCATCACTCTGAGGACAAAAGATTAGTTAGAGGTGGGTGTGAATGTAAACTTTACAACACATGCATGTATTCACACATATTCATACAGTGAGATGTATAACTAGAATTCCCCTCTTTTTTGCTCACGTACAAACACACACCCCCTCACACTCAAACTAAAATGCACCTGGGGCAATCTGATCTGCATGTTGGGGATGTACCCTTGAAGTGCCCTTGCGGACATACACAACGCATGCATGCACACACAATTACACGCGCACACACCTGTGGCAGTGACTCCTGTATGTTACGGACTACACTGGTGATGTACTGCGTGATGACCCTGTGTAAGGTGGCCTTGCTGACACACACACACACACACACACACACACACACACACACACACACACACACACACACACACACACACACACACACACACACACACACCTGTGGCAGTGACTGCTGGATGTTGCGGACTACACTGGTGATGTACTGTGTGAGGACCCTGTGGTAAGGTGGCCTTGCTGACACACATACACACACACACACCTGTGGCAGTGAGCTGGATGTTGCGGACTACACTGGTGATGTACTGTGTGAGGACACTGTGTAAGGTGGCCTTGCTGACACACATACACACACGCACACACACACACACACACACCTGTGGCAGTGACTGCTGGATGTTGCGGACTACACTGGTGATGTACTGTGTGAGGACCCTGTGTAAGGTGGCCCTCCTCTCGCTGTCCTTCCTCAGGAGGAACAGGCCCATGTTTTCCCCAGAGCTCACTGGGCTGCTCATATCCGTGGAACCCTCCGGTACCCTAAACACAAAACATCCAATAATGACAGATGAAAACTAAAAACTAAAAGACTACCAACTGAAACACACATAGTTCCTGCCAAATAGTTCCTTACACATAGTTCCTGAGTCAATTGTGTTATTGCTGGCTTTGTTTGCTAAGTCGTATAGTCCAGTTGGTCTGCCACATTTCCAGAACACCTCATCAGTAATGCACCTCAGGATCTACTGGTCTTTTAGGCCTTCAGTCACTACACACCCTTCCTGAGGCAGCCCCGCATAAGGTCAGTCATCCTTAGCATGTGTCCAGTATCCAATTTGTCAATAGTGTCCTCTAAGTCCTAATTTGGTGAAAGTTAATTTAGGAAAAGTCTATACAATAAAGCTAATACTAATGCTAAAGCTATTGCTACCCAGTGGTTTTGTACATCTTTCTATATAATACTGTTGTACTTCTTGACAACGTTGTTGTGTTCTGTACACCACACAGCTCCAGGGAGCAGAGCTAGCGTGACTAGTTGCCTCTCTGTATCTCTGTATGTAACACATAATGCACTTGATTAAGTAGTCCTTAAGTCATAATAAAAGAGTATGCTTCGAAAACATATTGTTTTGTAACTCATCTCTAGGGCAAATCTGAAATGCAAATTGGCCTGCTGGCTATCACTGACACATTTACAGAAATGTTTATAAATGCACAGTCATTAAAAAATAAATAAATTACATGATGCAGCCCACTATGACGGCGTCAGAGGTGTTCAGACACACATTAGCTCTGTTTAAAACGCTCTCTCATTCACTGCATAGTGCACCGTGCTTCACGTACACTGAAAGGCCTACTTACACTATGTAGTAATTAAGTCAACATTTCGGATTCGGAAACTGTGTGTTTGTGTGTTTGTGTTGCCTCACAGGAGGAAGCTGCTGGTGCTGGGCGGGCTTTCGGCAATGTCCACCATGAGGGCTGGCACGGTGCGCCGCAGGTCCAGAGAGCAGGACAGGTCGATGGAGTCAGCGTCCACGTCCTCCACGTGCACAGAGATGGGTACCGACATGCTCCTCTGGTAGTCAGCTACAGCAGAGACACTGAGTTAGACCCACTGCTCAACTAGGCATTAAACCTAGTAAGTACTCAAGTCATGTCATGTCAAGTCAACTTTTATATTTGTAGCAGATTTTGCATGGAAAGCATAGACCCAATGTGCTTGTAAGGGGCATTGAAAGTAATACCTCAGGTGTGCCCATTATCGGGCAGATGTTGGAGTAATTTAGAAGGTAAATCTGTTTATAGATAAATTGAGTCTAATAACTCAAACCAAAGGAAGCATTGCTTTCAGTGGAACAGCAGGGAATATGGTTGATAATATGCCGATAATAGGATCTCTTCTGCTACGTCTCTTCCGCTGAAGTCAAGTCAGGTCAAGTGAGCTTTTGTATCTGTAGCACATTTTGAACGGAAAGCTAGACCCAATGTGCTTGTAAGCATGCACAAATGAAAGAGAAATTGTTGCTTTGATGAGTTCTGTTGAGTTTTAGTACCACTGTGTCTGTAACAAAGGATGCAACATTTAAAAACTAGACAAACTGGCACCAAACTATTCAGCACACCTCCGGAAATACAAGCCCTTCATAAGAGCATTTTCTAATTGGTTTATCGAATTTGAATAATCTGGACTACATCCTTAAAATATTTAAATATTAACAGCAATTTTTAGGTAGAAACACACGCACACACAGTATTGTGTATTCCAATATGATGGAATGACACCTTGGAATGTGCTTAGGCTGTGACACTGACATTCACTCAGACACACACACACACACACACACTTCACACTAGAAGCCTGACCTGTAGTGTCTCTCTGCACGGGTTCTGGCTTGGCTCTCTTGCGTGGGCTGGCTTTGAGGAAGACGTCCTTCAGGAGTTCCGAGGCCGTGGCTCTGTTGTCTGGGTCTGGCTTAAAGCAGCTCATGATGAAGCCTTTGGCCTCGTCCGACATGCACTCCGGCACCTTGGGGTGGATCTTAAACATGCCCACCTGCAACCAGCACAGCACATCACATAGGGGCGCCGCTAAGGGGCAGTAGATCAGAGCCTCACAGGGGCCCACAGAGGACTATGATATGGTTGGGGTCAGGCCCAAAATGATTTTCTTCCAGGAGGCCCACAATTGCTAGCGGTGCCCCTGACAGCACACATCACTTAGGTTTTTTCACATTACACTGCATTTAGCAGTGTAAAATACTTTAATCCAAAATAACCAACAAGTGAAGAACAATTTTCTAGATCTCCTATGGTGACAGAAGAGATATAGGAGTACATGCTGATAGCTGTAAAAGTGGCTGTAGGTTGTACAGTGTTATACAAAAGGGATAATGGACAACAAAAGGCAAAAGTCTGTAAAAGCAACAAGAGATTCAGATGAGGAGATGCTGGAAGGATCACATATGTCCTGCTCACCAAGCCTGCATATTATGTACCATCATGGGAAACTAAATGTTTTGGGAACAATAGAGTTTCTTTTCCATTTCACGTGGATGAACATAAAGGTTCATAAATATGGGGTTCCGTGTTCTGAACTGGAAAATCATAATGGAATCTGGTACAGTAAATCAGATTTGTCTTAGCAGTGTCATGTAACCACTTTAAATAACCATTGCCAGCAAATGATGATTTCTGTCATTTACAAACTATAATGATTAAGCCATATGCATATAATGCATATTCATGTACAAATCACATTTCTACAGTACTTCATATTTCTTTTCATGTTGACAGAAAATGTCTGAAAATGATTCAACAGCTAAAAAAAATCCCAGACCGATCAGAAAGACCACAAACACCTAACAGTTAGGCAAGCTGGTAAAAGTTAAAAGGTAAATGTCAGTTACGTGAGCGTGTGTGACTACTTTCTGTGTATGACTGCTTCCTGTGTTTTACCTTAAACATGGCCGCCTGTGGACTACCCAGCTCATGAAAGGGGGTCTTTCCTGTAGCCATCTCAATAATGGTGCAGCCCAGAGACCAGATATCGGCTGGCTTGCCGTAGCCGCGAGGGCCCTGGTCTATGATCTCTGGAGCCATATACTGCAGAGTCCCTGATAAGACCCAAGAAGCACATGTCAGAGATAGGCAGATTCAGTGCACTGATCACATATGCACAGAGATTAAGATTAAGCAAAGTGCACACACACTCTCTCTCTCTCCTTTTCTCTCCCTCTTACACACACACAAACACACATACACACACACACACACACACACACACACACAGACACACTCCCTCTGCCTCTGTCTCTCTCTCTCTCTTTCTCTCTCTCACACACACATACACACTATTTCTGTCTGTGTGTGTGTGTGTCTCACTCGCTCTCTCTCCTTTCACCTGTGAATGTTTCAGTGCAGGGGTTGATTCCGGCGAGCCGTTTGGAAGTTCCGAAGTCAGAGATCTTCAGGACTCCGCTGTATGTGTTTATCAGGACATTATCACCCTACAGGAAAAATGCCCCCATTGTCACTACTGAGCTGCCACTGCAGTACACATTTAACAAAATACTCACTCAAGTTACCTACATTTAATAATATAACATTTATTATTATATTTATTATTATTTATTATTTCATACATTTATTTATTTATAAGGACAGGTCACATAAATAAACATTTCTACCAGCAGGCTAATTGTCTGTATTTCAATGTTATTTTCATGCATGTTCTGTTTGTTATAACTGTTGAATAGCTTCTATACTTTCTGTGGTGTATATCTAACCTTGATATCTCTGTGAACTATCTGGTTGTCGTGAAGGTACTTCAGTCCCTCGAGGACCTGCTTGGTGTAAAACACTATGGTGGCTTCGTTGTCTTTAAGTGGCCCCCATTTCGACCGCAAGAGGGAGGACAAGCTTCCTGCAAGGCAGACCAGAAACAGCACAGCAGCTGAGGGCCCGCAGCTACACACAGAGCACAGGCACTTTACCTTGCCAAGTTTTCATGCCTCCAGAGTTAGTTGCATCATCTCTTAAGTGCACAGAGAGACAGTCAGTGACTCAATGTTGTTGCTCAACACTGGCATCCATTGAGGCACCACTTCCTGTGCCTTCCTGTTTCTTCTATCAGCCCCCACACACACACACACACACACACACACACCACACACACCACACACACACCCCTTCCTGCTGCCCATATCCAGTCAGTACACTCCCTTTGCAGGGCCTAAGCAACGAAAATAAATCAGGTCAAAGCACAGTGATCTTAGCGGGGGAGTGGGGAGGAAGGGTGGGGTGCCTACATGTGGAAAGACAGGACTTTACAGCAAATGACGTCTTCAAAGTTAGTCTAGTCTGGTACTGTTTTGAGATGACAGCTCCTGCATCATCAAGGTTGGGGTTAGGGTCAGACCGGTCAAACACTGCTGAGTAAATAACATCTTGGCTTTCTGCGCAGAGGGCGGTGCATGTTTGCACATGAAATGAATGGATTTGTGAATGAATGAAAATGAATCAGTGAATCAGTGAATAGACGGACAGACAGACAGACAGACAGACAGACAGACAGACAGACAGACAGACAGAAAGAAAGAAAGAAAGAAAGAAAGAAAGAAAGAAAGAAAGAAAGAAAGAAAGAAAGAAAGAAAGAAAGAAAGAAAGAAAGAAAGAAAGAAAGAAAGAAAGTTCAATGGATGGATGGTTGGATGGATGGATGGACTGGATGGATGGATGGATGGATGGATGGATGGATGGATAGTAGATACCTCCAGGAACCTCTTCCATGAATATTTTGATGAAGCCGTCCTCGCTGACAGAGCCCAGGTACTGCACAATGTTCCTGTGCTTGAGCCGCTTGTGCAGGGCGATCTCCTCGTGGAGGGGCTGCGAGTAGCTGCTCAGTAGGGAGGGCGGGAGAAAGAGCAAAAGATGGCAGAAAATGCAAATCGCTTATTCAAACAGAAAAGAAAACAAAAAATGAAGTGAGGACAAGAAACATAAGTATGATTAACCTAGGAAAGAATCTGTATGTCTTGAGGCAGTGAATGGAGAAACTGGATTTCGCACGAAGTTCTGCATGTACTTTGTAAGGGCAAGTAAAGACTGCTCTAAGCTAGGATGGGTCGTGACATTGTAAAGTTTACTTAGGAAAGAAACATGACCTATGCAGGGATGGGTCGTGACATGGTGCAGCTTATTTAGGGAAGAAACCCAAGTCCCTTGGGAGGAGCCTGGGTCTCGTAGGCGAGCAGAAAGAGGAGAACGCTAGCCTCCATAGGGATCGGCCATTACTCGTATGAAAACCGACCGCTATATTTTTAGCCTACAGCTGAAGGCCTGTACAGTTCAGAGAAAGAGTGCACGCGTTACATTTCAGAGAGTACACACACTGCACATTTCAGAGAGAGCACACTCATTGCATGGCACAGAAGAAGAGTACACACTGCTGAGCACTGCAGGCATAGACTGGATGAGGTCATTTTTAATCATGAGAATTCCTGATGATAACATGCTACAGAGGTGTATAACAGCACCAAACAGAACACATAGATAAACCAACAAACAAATACTACAACGAGGGGCCAAGGGCCAGGCTGGATCAGGAAATGGATGTGAACACTGAGGAAACTTGATAAGGGCTATTTGCTTACGTAGTCAAGTCATCCAGCACTGTCCAACCTCACAGCAATGTACTTCAGACCCATTCCTCCCACTTACCTCTAACACCCACCATCATGCCCCCTTAGCCACACACATTTACCCCCACCCCATCTCAACACAGCCCCCCCCCACACACACACACACACACAAATAAATGAGAGACACACAACAGAATAAATAAATATCCTTGTATCCTTGTAACTGGGAGGCGAGCGTGCTAGCCAGTCAACCGAAAAGCCCAGGCTGCCTGCCAACTGACTAGCATGAGTCTCGAGGTGTGTCCAGAGGGAGGTTTAAAAGCGTTCTTTCCACACACACCTATATAAGCAAGCTGGAATCCGTTACACTCACGTGCTGTCCTTTTCCGGGATCTCCTTGATGGCGATGCGCACCTGGTTGCTCAAGTCTCGGCCAGCATACACAACTCCATACGTCCCTTTACCCAGCACCACCTTATCGCCATTCTCACTCGTCTCGTAAATGTACTACAGGACAGAAAAAACAGCAGCACCATCACAGTCACACATTTATTACTTTACCGCATCACTGCTTAGTAGGCCCCCATTACACAGTGACTACGACACGGATAGCGCCATTCTCACTCGTGTCGTAAATGTACTACAGGACAGAAAAAACAGCAGCACCATCACAGTCACACATTTATTACTTTATTGCATCACTGCTTAGTAGCCCCCCAGATAGCGCCATTCTCACTCATCTTGTGTATGTAGTCACACATTCAGAACATACTGTATACTTCTTCATTGGTTGCTCAGGTACAGATATACTCTTTCCAGCTGCATGTTATTTTACTGTCCCTGTTACATCAATTAGGTATAATGTAGCAAAGCGTGTAACAATATGTACTGTAACATTATGCACTTACACTGTATTATCGGGTTGTGGTTAGGGTTAGTGTTAGATATGTACAGTGTGTAAGTACATAATGTTACATGTAGATACACTAAAAAAGGAACCGTAAAATAAGGTGTTACCCTCTTTTCCAACTTCACTCATCACCAATGAACTCAAAGTCACTAATACCACCAGTGACGTAAGTAGGATTTTGCAGGCACTTTTAGACAGAGGGACAGGGATTCAAGTCAAGAAATTAGGCCTGCACTGACAATTTACCACAGAGTGACTGAGAAGGCAGTGCAGTCAGCCAGTGATTAAAAGACTGCTGGTTGAATTTCAGCTGATCCTGACCTGGTCAAAGCGCCCTTGAGCAAGACAACGAACTGTCCCGATGTGCTTATTGGCACCATGTATGTCTGTCTTTCACTATCACTGTGTGTGTGTATGGGTAAAAGTGCATTAACTTGTAAAGCCCTTTGAGTACTTTGAGTGCTGAGTACAAAACGCACTTTAAAAATGCAATGCAATACATTTCCTTAGCAAAGCTACTGCGGCTTCACCACACCTACTGCACACAGATTAGCATTAGATTGGCAGGAAAGTGTCAGGAAAGAGAAGAGACGAGTAGTGTGTCAGTGTATGTCTTTACCACAGGCCACCCTCGGCAGGAAGTCGATAACCAGCGGTGCCCTCAAAGAAGAGGAAGAGGCAGGCCACAGTAACAGTCCACTTCAGGCAGAAGTGTCAATCCTGGCTTGTTATGTTATGTTGCTATGTACACCCTGCCATTTATAGCTGTACCTTCTGCCTGTGCACTTACACACACAGGTAATGTTACTAATTAGCCAATCTACCTGCCTAATGATTTGTGTGCTCATTAGCTGGTTCAGAAAGTGGTTGGATCAAATATGTTGCAGGGCTTTTACTTTCTGAAGCCAGAACTGACATTGTTGGTGTCAGCAGTGTTCTCGCCTTTTACAGCCTGCCCCCAAACCATACACACACACTCTCTCTCTCTCTCCTTTTTTCTATCGCTCTCTCTAGCACACACACAGTCACAGAAACATACAAACACACACACACTCAGCAGGACATGGTGGTGCTCACCTCTAAAACACCTCCGCTCAGCGGGCACGGTTCCTCCAGAGGGGACTCGGCCTGTTGCAGCAGAGAGTTCACCAGCTCGCAGAACCTGGGGAGAGTCAAAGGCACTTTCAGCAGCGGCAACACGCTCTACCACGATACATTAACATACACACACATACACATGCATGCACATCCTCACACACACGTGCGCACCTACACACATGCCTGAATTCTGTAAATTATCAAAATATGTACTTGTATGAATGATAAACAGCACTGTGCACAGTAACTGTTCACAGTTTTCCTGATCTTATCCGATCCTTTCTCAGTCCAATTATCATAGCTTTCACACACACACTGTGTACCACCTTGCACACAGTGACACAGAAACACCAACTAAGATTCTCCTTGACCACATCAAAGATTCCTTTATCAGTGCATTCTTCTAAGAACATTTAAATCCTACTATGAGGATAACAGAAGTGCAACCGGTAATAACTGGGCATACAACTTAAGTAAGTAAGTTGTTTTCTCTAAAACCCATCTCTCTCTAGGAGTGTGCATGTGATAGATCTGTGCTTCTGACTTCTGCAGACGTCATCTGTCTGGTAGTGTCCTCCCATTGGTCCATTTGCCTTGGCCGTGTGTCAGAGTCTGGGTCAACACCCACCCTTTGCAGTGCGCCTCGCTGGGAAAGCACAGCTGGAAGTCGTCGGAGTTGTAGAGGACGTACAGAAAGCAGCTCCTCTCGTCGAACTTGGAAACACTTTGAGAGACACATTAAGAGAGAGAGAAATAATGAGAAACAGGAAGGGAAAGAATGAAAAAGAGAATGAGAAAGAGAGAAAACAATTAGAGAAAGAATAAGAGAGAGAAAGAATGTGAGAGACAGAATGAGTAAAAGAGAAAAAGAATGAGAAAGAAAGAATGAAAACAAGAAAGAATGAGGGACAAAGTGAAAGAGAGGAAGATTAACAGATCTCAAGAGGAGCTAATGGAACATCTGACCACTCACCACTTTCACAGGCCAAACTCTACTCTACTTTTACAAGGGAGAGGCATGATCTAATTCACAGAGAGCAAGCAGGTAGCTAACACAGCAAGAGGTAATGCATTAAAAAGTAGCAGACATTATTGTTATGAGTGTTACAATGCGTCAGACAAACGTTCAAACACTCCAGTTTGTTCTTGCCACTGGTCACAGCCACATAAAGAAGCATGGAAAGCAGCCATGTATAAATAGGTTCCTGCTCAAGCAATCATAAACAAGATGGTGACTGTGAAATGCATCAGCCAGGAGCCGAGCCTGAGCCACAGCCATGAAGCAGTGAAGCGAGCCACACCTACACACCTTCACAGGAACTTGCCAAATGAGGGCAAACACTTCCTAAGCACTCTGATAATTCTGCATACAGTGCGGCAACACAAAGCTATTTCAGTCTTCAGTAACACTTTATTTGAGGGTGACTACATAAGGTCAACATGAGCCATAAACATGACATGACACATATCATGAACAGCAATACTTCACTGACACTTGTTTTATGTTTATGGCTGTTGTCATTAAGTGTCATTTGGTTTTTGCAACGTCTGCATCCCCCAAAAATATCAACCTTACATTACAAAAACTGAATGACACAAGGGAAACAGTCATAGAAGTGTCATTATTGTTCATAATATGTGTCACGTCATGTTTATAACATGCTCATGTCGCTCTCATGTAGGCACCTTCAAATAAAGTGTTACCCAGTTTTTTCATTACAGTCGCTGATCGCATCCAATTCACAACCTCACGTCAGGGCTGTCCACAGGTTGCTTGTTGTATGGGAGATCTGTGTTGCATAAACAGCAGCAGGCAAGAAACACTGCCACAAGCCAGAGCACAAGTGCGTGGGAAAACAAGGCCAAGATGAAACGGCCAAGGTGAAACAAGGACAAGGTGAAAAGGTCACGAAAAACAAGCGTGTCACGCAGGAGCCCACACCGCCAGGCTGGGTAGAGGAAAAGTGAAATGAAAATAGAGGCCTGTCACAGGAAGTCTGAGGACGAAGCGGGTCTGGCCCTGCATCACAGCCATGCTTGAAGGGCTACTCTATCACTCAGGAGGGACTTCATAAGGAAGGGACACAGACCGAGGGGCCTGGCTTTAGTGCATGTACACACACACACACACACACAGGAAGAGAGAACGAAAGAGAGAGAGCGAGACAGACAAACAGAGAGAGACAGAAAAAAAGGAAAACCAGACAGGAAGAAGAAGAGAGACAGACAGAGAAAGATAGAGACAGAAAGAAAGAAAGCAAGAAAGAAAGAGAGAGAGAAACTATACACACCTCACTCCCCTGATTGCAGAAGCTGGGAAAGTCCACTCGTGAAGACCTTTCTGGGGATGGAGGAGACATTGAAGACTGACATCACAAACACGTACATACAAACAGATATACAAACAGACAAAATGTAAAATGTTCTGCTCCACTTTACAAGTCTCTCAGTATTCACACTGAGGAAGTGGGAAGTGGGACTATTGTCTTAAAACCTTCAAATAGAAAAAGGAAGTTTTCTTGTCTTTACGTGTGTAGTTTGCATGTGTGTGTGTGTGTGTGCGCGCGTGTGTGTGTATGTGTGTGTGTGCATTTTCCTCTAAATCTGTCTGTTTCACCAAGAAAAACAGAGAGAAAGTTGAGAAGAACGAGTCAGAACAGTGACCAGAAGGAGGAGAACAGGAGTTAACTTGCCCCAAGAAAACCAGAAATATCCCAACAATCCTGTAAAGTCAGCAAAGACAGTGAGCAAAGACCTGCTTTTCTGCTAACCGGGCCCTTTTCAATTTGTGCACATTCATGCCACACACATTCTGCAGGTTTCTGTGGAACCAATTGCAGTATTACCACACATTTAACTACAGTTTTTGCAAAGCTGCATACACTGCATGTTATTTTACAGTTTGAAATACAGAAAAAATAATATCATTCTATTTTATTGAGTATTTATGTATGTACAGTACTTTGCAACCTTGCTAGCTAAGTTTTAGAGTACGCACATCCCTATAGTACCAAGCCATCTGAGGTTTAAATGCCCAGCCCAGACTTGTGCCTGTGTGTTTTGATGGGTGGGTAGGACAGGGTGTGGTGCACATACCTGACACCTCTGCTCTCCTCTGGCTGCACTGGCTGTGCGTCACTTGGTAATTGTGGCAGAAGACCTGCGTGCTTCTTGGCAGTTTTTTGTCACACCTTTCTTATGAAATCTCCCTCTAAGGGTCTCTTTACTCGCTACCACAACGAGAAGGGTTTGACTGCTAAGCCACTGGACATTTCAGACTGACAATTATACAGGTAGAGCCCAGTACATGGCAAGACTTTAAAGCAACACTAAAGCACTTTTCCTCTTCAGTCGCCCTACAGGTTGTAAGTGGAAATGTCTTTCTTATGTCTCATTCAAACTACAGATCGGTGATCTGCTTTGGCAAACTTGCATAGTGTGGTGATAGCCCATGGAGGGCCACAAAGCAAATTCAGAAGTGCCATTCACCCTGTTATGATGAACCACTGAAACAACTTTGGAAACATTATTTTAAGGTTGAAAAAATGACTTAGTGTCGCTTTAAGTCTATGGAGCTGTTTTTTCCCACCTCTGTGTATATGTAACTGATGGCGTTGGTGCCCAGCTTCGAGGCTTCGAGGGTGCCGTGTCTGTGAATGTGCAGCTTTAAAATGGGACTTTGGGATGTAAATTATTCAGTCATTGGAAATCTGATATGGTAGTCTTGGGTGTGGTGCACTCCTGAGCCTTCTGTCACCAGTGACAGGCATAATCTGGCACTGTCATTCAAGAGGTCACCTCCACAATCAGGTAACTCAGAGAGAATGTCAGCTGATATTACATCATTATGACGTAACATTAGACAGGCCGTCCTAACATAACCTCTCAAGTCATCACGACATGCCTGTCAGATCAGAAAAGTGTGGCTGCTTATTTTGTTTACATACCGTAGTGGAGGAGTAGCATTGCAGATGAAAACTGAGATAGGATTCAGGGCTTTCAGAGCATCATTGTGAGAAACATCATCCAATGAACTCTTCCTTGCGGAAGATTCCATCTTGAAAACAGTATGTGTGTGTGTGTGTGTGTGCGTGCGTGCGTGCGTGCGTGTGTGTGTGTGCGTGAGAGAGAGCGAGTGTGTGTGTGTGAGTATGTGTGTAAGAGAATAAGTAAGTCAAGGAGAGAGAGAGATAGACAGACAAAGAGATAATAAAGAGAGTAATGACAAAAGAGACAAAAGAGACAAACAGACAAACAGACAGACAGGCAGACAGACACACACACACACACACACAGGCAGACAGACAGGCAGGCAGACAGACAGATAGGCAGACAGACAGGCAGGCAGGCAGACAGGAGATGCTCAGGGTCTCTACCGTCAGGGGTGTCACGTGATGTAGCTGCACTGTGCGGCTGGAGTCCTCCTCGCTCACGCTGACAATGGTGGGCTGGTATACTTTACTGGGCTCCAGAATCAACACCTGTGGGCAGCAGCACCAGGATATAACCACCCATCACCAACCACCCTTGTATCACAAACACATCTGCTGGCTGCTGTGATGACTAGATGAATGTGTCTGGAAATCTTGGAAACAGTCATGGAGCCCTGTCTATTATCAGTGTGTGTGTCCGTGTGAAGGCGCGTGTGTGGATACGTGTGTGTGTATGAATACTGACGGCCTTACTGGACATTTTGCGGTGGAGACGGTGGGCTTGCAGGCTTGCACCATCAGCTATGTGTGTGTGTGTGTGTGTGTGTGTGTGTGTGTGTGTGTGTGTGTGTGTGTGTGTGTGTGTGTGTGTGTGAATGAACAGGGTGCCCACTCTTTTTCACTGACAAAGTTTCAAAACTTTTCCATTACTTTTTGATGACCTAAAGTGAATTTTCCATGACGGCACCATAAGTGTGTAGAATTTAGCATACTTTTAGGGCTAAATATGAAATGTTTAACACTCAAAATACTGTCAATGCATGTATTGCTGACTCTCAAGGCCTGATAATAACTTAACAGAACACTGTAGTTGCGTTAAGGAGAAACTAAAATGACTTTTCCAGGCCTGGAAATTTCCATTTTCAATTTTCAGGACTTTTCCAGGATTTCCATGACCGTGGGAACCCTGGATGAATGACTACTGATGGCCTTACTGGGCATTATGTACTTGCAGGTGTACTTGCAGGCCTGCACCATGAGCTGTGTGTGTGTCTGTGTGTGTCTCTATGTGTGTGTGTGTGTGTGTGTATGTGTGTATGTGTGTGTGTCTGTGTGCGTGTATGAATACTGATGGCCTTACGGGGCATAGTGCATGTGCGTGCATGTGTGTTTGTGCATGTGTGCATGAATGCACATGTGTGTGTGTGTGTGTTTGTGTGTGTATGAATACTGACGGCCTTACTGGGCATCATGCGGTGGAGACAGTCGGCTTGCAGGCCTGCACCATGACCTGTGTGTGTGTGTGTGTGTGTGTGTGTGTGCGTGTGTGTGTATGTATGAAAACTGATGGCCTTACTGGGCATCGCGCGGTGGAGACAGTGGGCTTGCAGGCCTGCACCATGAGCTCCATCCAGAAGTCCAGTGCATCCTGCTTGGGGTGCCGCACCTCCGGAGGCTTGGCAAACTGTTTGTACATGATGTACGTCTCCATGATGGACGCCACAAACCTGCCAGAAAATGAATGAGTAATTACAGCAGGGGGCCAAGCACAAAGCACATGGGCCGGATCCTTTGCTCATTTATTAGGTTTTGTTCAATATTTGCTAATCTGTGTGTTAATGACTGAGGGGAAAAAAATCAATGGGATATTCAGCTGTGCGGGTCGTGATGTGGTGAGGAAAATAAACCAGCACTCACCACATGGGCGCCTTGAGTCGATAGAGCTTCTCGGACGCCTCGATGACCTTCTTGTGCTCATTAGTCAGGATGCTCGCGCCCAGGTAGAACCCCACGTCCCAGTAATTCTGCATCTTCTCCAAACTCCCCTTCCTCCCAAGTAAAGTGCTTAGCGTCACACCTGCACCCAAGTTATTTAGATACATTACACACATGGTACGTGAATACACACACACACACACACATACACACAGACACACACAGACACACACACATATATTTACACCCATTATCACTTTTTGGACTAAAGTCTAAAAAATGATACACTAACACATCAGGCACTGAGAGCTTAATACAATGGCCCTGTGTGTGCAAAATCAACATCACGAGGGGTCGATGTGTGTTTCCATTTCCAGTTACCGAGCACACTTGCGCCAACAGTAATTACACCTGAGCCCAAATTTGCTTACTTAGGCCACAGTGTGTATCACCAATCAACAGAGATGTGGTTGCAAAAAAAGCCAGTAGGATGCATGATACGCTTAACTAGCTTTTCCATTCTCTATTCTTATCTCCTGACTAACAGAAATGCTCTGGCCCCAAGCTGCATATGTACACACTGAAAAGACTACATGTGTATGACAGAAATGGGGGCATTGTACACAAAAACGAGGACATTGTCCTTGGCAGGCATCTCCACTGGTACTGGTTAAAGGCATACAAACAATCCACTTGGACAATCACTCGGAAAATACTGTTTCACTATTTGTTTATGATTAAACCTGATGTCACAGACAGGATGAGGGAGATATGGACAGCTCCTTACCATTACATCAGCAGTGAGATCAAATATCTGCTCTTATTTTAAAGAAGATTTACATTTCTACCTCACTTTACTGAAATAAAGTCTTTCTGCATATTTGTGTTTCTCTTGCAATCTGCCTAGGAATGCACATTATGCCTTTTAGCATTAATATTTCCTTCTTTTCATTTGACTTGAGTTTGTTTAGTTATCTTTAGTTAATCTATTCCACATCTATTCTTTTATTTAACATGTTTTTCAATTGCTCTGTTACTTTATATGTTCATATTACTTGTGTTTATACAAATCATACTGAATTGCTTTTATGTATGAAACACACTTCATAAATAAATCTTAGGAAGTGACTGTAAACAGGTAATGTCTGTGAACAGGTACTGACTGTAAACAGAACAGGTACAGTCTCTTACCGGGTACTGACTATGAACAGGTACTGTCTGGCAGGAGGGAGGGAGGGGAGGGAGGAAGGAAGGGAGCACGGAAGGAAGGAAGGATGATGGATGGATGGATGGATGGATGGATGGATGGATGGATGGATGGATGGATGGATGGATGAATGGATGTGAACAGGTACTGTCTGGCAGGAGAGAGGGAGGGGAGGAAGGAAGGGAGGAAGGAAGGATGATAGATGGATGGATGGATGGATGGATGGATGGATGGATGGATGGATGAATGGATGGATGGATGGATGAATGGATGGATGGATGGATGAATGGATGTGAACAGGTACTGTCTGGCAGGAGAGAGGGAGGGGAGGAAGGAAGGGAGGAAGGAAGGATGATAGATGGATGGATGGATGGATGGATGGATGGATGGATGGATGGATGGATGGATGAATGGATGGATGGATGGATGAATGGATGGATGGATGAATGGATGTGAACAGGTACTGTCTGAACAGGTAATGATGTGCATGGTGCCTGTGTGATGAAGCTGTGCTCCTCACACTGGCTGTGCTTGTCGGCACGTACCGATTTTGCGCAGCTCCGCTGACGTGTCGTAGTCATGACCTGCAGCTATCAGCAACACCACACAGTTGATGCCCGAATGTAGTGTGGGTTCAGTCTCAAACGCTCGCCCATACCTGCAAAAACACACACACATGCACACAAACACACCCACACGCACACACACATGCACATGCATACACACACACACACATACACAAAAACAAATACACACGCACATACAAACACACACACATGCACACAAACACACACACTCACACGCACATAAACACACACAAACACAAATACAAACACCCACGTACACATATACACAACACCACATGCAAATATTAGTGGACCTTTGCCTGGACGCATCCCAAAACTCGCCATTTACTATTTAATTACTGTGTTTGCCATGCCTCTTAAACACTGCCTACTTCCTTGAAGCCCGTGTCATAAAATAAAGTTTTACATTAACATCTGTAAATCCACCCACTTAACATCTGCGTCCCCGTCAGGCCTTGTATTGACTTTGTTTCATGAACATTGTTTTCAGGGGTGTCCAGTCCATCATGGTAGGCTATGACTAGCCCTTAGCTCATGTCTGTGTACATGATGGGCTTGATAAGTGCCTCTAAGTACTGTTAGATAGCACTAATGGACTCCCATGCTCTCTGAGGCTTCTGCACAGCTAGCGTTTTATCCCACCCACCCACTACACTGGCCTTAAAAGCTCAGAGTCTGGGTCCACCTGCTATCAGTGTTGGTGTCTTTGCGGCATAGGGATCTTCTCCCAAACGGCTATACTCAGACAGGAAAGCGCGGGCAAACACAGAGACATAATCCAAACACAAAGCATGAGCTACAGTGTAATGGAGCAGAAGACAGTATTACAGTACTTAGTCTAAGAGAATGGATGCCTGTGTGTGTTTTATTCTCATTGTTTGGTTTTATAAATGTTGGCTTGATCAGTAAATGAATGCATTTGAATGCATTTTAAACGGAGCGCTGTTGAATTTGTTACTATTACCCTATAACACATTAATATATCAGGCATTACAGACACAAAACTGGATTTTTGCATATTCAAAATGGGGCTTTGATGTCCTGATGGTCGGTCAGTCAAAATATGTGGGTAAATATTCACAACATCCGCAGCAACAACAAAAAAAACTCCTAAGCCATAAACTCAAAACTAAGGAGAATTACTTCTGCAAATGTTAATTTTTATGTCAATGAAGTTTAAGCTCTAGTTTGACCTTTGTTCTGTAATGCCTCCTTGAGATTTTTAAATGTTAAAACACTGTAGATGTAAAACTACATTAAACTGAATTGAACTGAATTGAATTGAAGTGAAATGTGTGCACTGTGCAGTATAAATGAAGCTATGTGAATATGTATACAAAACTATAGTGTGCGGAGGGATTGTAGACAGCTCTCATCTGCACAGAATGAGAGAAGACCGCATAGCTGAGCCCAGTATCTCTCACCAATAGCAGGCCTGGTCTCGGCTGTGTGTGTTGGTGAATCCTGAGCACATGAAGGTGTCCTTGTAGATGCGCCCACAGAGGCAGTGCACGTCGGACGCCACCCTGACCCCAGACTCCACGATGGGCAGAATGACTGACAGGGCCTTGTCACGGTCGCCTGGGTGATTCCTCCTGGCAACACAAACCCCAAGATGGCACATATCACAGCTGCAGCATGTGTTTACCAACCTGTGATGTGACTTCCATACGGTCAAGGTTTTTATGTCATGGTTGTGCCAAAATGTCTGTATACATAGTTTTATGTTACACTGAACAATAGTAATGAAATCAGTGTGTGGGTTGGGTTACCGGTTGAGTGCGAATATGTAGTGAAACTGGATATTCTGCTGGGCCGCCACTTGACACGTCGGTAAGACGGTATTCAGGGTCTCCACCAGTTTGATTATGGCATCGTAGTCCTGCCAGCACAAAAGAGGAAGGTTTTATATTACCATCCATTATGCATGTCAATGGCAAAACACCTTTAATGTTTAAAGGATCATGCGAATGGGACAAGATCCAGTTTACCCCTTCACACTTAAAGGAGAAATTCGGTGTAAAATGAAAATTGGCATGTTAAAACATCATACTGAGTTGGCATGTTTGCTGAGGAGCAAAATTAAGTTAGCCTGTTGCATTCAGAACTTAACTATTTTTTACCGTTTGTCCCAGAAGGCTAACAATGGAAGTGGTAGATGCCCTTAGACGAAGCAAGAAGATTACGCTATTATTAACCCATTAAAACAGCTCGAAGAAACTCCAACATGCCAATTTATGATGTTTTAACATGCCAATTTTCATTTTACACCGAATTTCTCCTTTAACAATCACAATCACATCACTCCTTTAACAAATTTAGTTGCATGAGCAAGTTGGAGGATTTCCCAGTGGAGGTTGACTCAGTGTTTCTTTTGGCAGTCTGTCTAGAGGCGAATATGTGTTACATATGTCATGACAATACTGAAAAATACAAAGAGTTTCGGTGTTTTTTCTACAGATACGGAAACAAAGGCACTCACACACATCAAAGAGGACATTACGGTACATCAAGCACCTTCTACATCACATGAGGGTTTCCTGTCCTGACCTTAAAGCACAACATGAAACTGCAAATGCAACACCTCAAAATGGAGCAGAAGTTTCTGCAAGCATTGTAGGTAAAAACTCTACCTCAAAAATATACTTTAGAGCCTGGATTCAATATTACAAGTTGCACTTATTGAATACTAATAGGGATAAAGGCTATGCCTGAGCCCACAGACTCAGTTGTTGAGATAACATTATGAATAATGGTTCATTTCTCTTACACACAACATAGTGTTTAGACAGCAGTGTTTTCAGTCCACTCCTTCAGGTGCACTATAACTGGGACCACTGGAAGAAGTCAAACGACATCGCTATGGGACAGGAATGAGGTTTATCCTCTATGTGGCAACACAACATAAACATTCAAAATGACATCCTTTTTATATTTTGTGTAGTAAGGTAGTATTGAAATTTGCATGGGCACACCAGCCAGATATGATGGATACTACACTGCATACTACACAAACACGCACATGCACACACACACACACACCCAGGTAAACAGACAACACACCAACACAAACTGTGCATACAGATGCACACACACACACACACATGCACCTGTGTGCCCCAGGAGGACTCACAGGCACACACACAACATGCAAGCATGTACAATATACACACACACACACACGCACCTGGATGTCCCTGTAGGAGAGCAGCAGGTTGACGACGATGTCGGGGCTAAGGAGCTCCACGGTGTCGAGGCCCTTCTGGATGCGGCCCAGCTCCTGGCTCAGGGCCTGTCCCGTGAAACGCTCCCGCGCCAGACGGATGTCCCGCCGGATCGACTCCCGGAAGTACTCGCTGCCGACAGCAAAACTCACAGTCAGGGAGGCAGAGAGGCACCACTCAAAAACACACTTTTTATGCTATAACAGGACAACTTTAATTCAGAACTTCAAGACCTCAATACCCTTATTTTCTGAACCTTTGAACTTTTAGTTCAATGCAATTGGTTGATTTAGTGGCATAAATAATAGACTTAATTGACACATCAAGTGCAAAGTCTATGGTTTTAATAAAGCATATTTCACAGCTAAGAAGGTGAAATAGCATTTGATAACTTACCATTAGCAAGGATCTGGGAAACACTTGTGAGAAAAAAACTTAATGTATTCATATGCCAATATCATAGCAGCATAAACAAAACAGCATCCCACAATCACATCAACATCTCACTTGGCTTCTTTTGTAAAGGATACCAGACCAGGAAACCATGCGGGAACAGACCCAAACAATGACACAAAAACGCCTGACAGAGCCAAGTTTAGTCATGGCACAAAATAGGCATCACATAGTGATGGAGAGTCATGCAACAGCAGTGATTAAATTATTTAAGTCACTGTGATGGAATGCCATCGCTACAGTTGAGGATAAGCTCTACCTGCCATTCCAATAACCCTAGCTATTTGGCGCTGCAGTTTAGGCTGCATGTTTAATACCCCAGAGACAGGGGTTTTAAAGCTGAAGGGTGGGGTGATGGCTCTCTCCCATGCTACAGTCGCATAATATGGCTGACAGATAGTGACACTGAGGAGATGAGCTTAATACATCTGGAGTGGATGCCAACAGTAATCACTGAACTATTTTAACAATTTAAGTCACAAGTCATATTCAGGGATGTAGTCAGAAATCATAAAATGCGTGGGCCCAGAAAAAAATCTGATAAGCCTAGCCCAAAACACATAGGTTTTCATTATTAATAAAACAATCAATTAAACTTATAGAGCCTTCTGATTGGTGGGCCTAATTGACAGGCTGGTAGGCACAGACCCACCCCAGCCACCCTTGGCTACGCCGACAATCATATTGCTGATGGATAGAGATGCTGTGGGGATAAGATTAATCCTTGGGTCCTTTCAAGACATCGCTGTTTACATATTTGAAAATAAGCAACAGTTAGCAAAGTTATTATAACTTTATGTATGTATGTATGTATTTATTTATTTATTTATTTTTTATGATGAGTACTTGTACATTGTCTGTTATGATATCTAATGCAAAAACATATCTTGGCGTGGGGGTTGTGGGGGCGTGGGTGGTGGGGCAGGGGGGTGTAGTCTGTATGTGTGAGTGAATGTGCATGTTGTAATGTGATGCATTGTCTTTTGGACTGTCTTTTGCATCGTCCGTCTTACTGGGGACCTTCTCGAAAATGGGATGGTATATCTCAAGAGGTAATATACAATAAATCAATAAACAATAAATCAATAAATAAATAAGCTTTATGGACCTGGAGTGGATGTGGACGTTCTCCAGGGTGTGGACCAGTCTGTCCACCAGCGGAGTGAGCAGTGGCTCCAGCTTAAAGCTGGGCTGCATCAGCTCCTGGATGCCCTTGATGGTGGAGGCATCGCTGGCAAACACCTTTCCTTGTGGAGACACCATGTACGGGATAAACGTGTAGCTTCCACACTGCTCCTGAGGACGATCAAACACACACACACACACACACACACAAATATATATATATATTATATGCAAATACCCACAAGCTCATCAATGTCTCCATCAAGATAGTTCCAATTCTTTAGTTTGAACATATTTCATTGGACCCATTACGCAGCAAAATCATAAGCTGCAAACAAAGGAATACCGTTTGAAGTCAGAATATAACACGGAGGTTTTCAGGACATTAAAATAGCTTCTGCAACACTTACACTACAACTCTTTCAGGGCAATGATAGATTGGTGACGTCACACTACAGAAAGTCACTGAATCCGTACATAACAGGTGACAGGTGTTTCAAAACTATTATGGAACTGCCTGTTTTCTGTTTACATAGTGAATACAATGACTATGGAATACTGCATTGAAAATATGGGCCATGAAAAGCGAGCAAGTTACTTACATTTCACTTTTTGTTAAACCTATCAAAGCTTTTGTAAGACAATCCCAAGCAAAGAGCTTAAGTTACCGGGTGCATTATACCTTGAGGGCTTGAAGGTCATCTTCCTGTTTGTTGCAATACAGAATGATGTTGTTCGTCATATTAAAGCTCTCCCGCACACCAAGGTGGTAGAAAAGGGAAGGCTGGCGAAACGAATCACTCATCTCTACAACGGCAACGTCTGTAACGTAAAGTACACAGAAGACACTTCAGTCGGCTGTATGAGCCAAAAACGAAATAGTTTAACCATTCCGTCACGAACAAAAATGATTACGACAAAAAATTGCTCTATTTGAATGCATTGTGTATTTTATTGCAGGCTACGACTTTAGAAGAAAACAAGTGTATGTAACAAGTAACATGTAACAACTTGCCTGCGTTGTAGAAGTTGTCCAGAACGTCGGTGGTCCCCAGAGTGATTCTCTCGAAAGGAATAGTTTTTAACACCGCGTGTGTGTCCGCGCATGCCTCTTCAAGGCATTTAAGAGACAGATTTTCTTCTGTTTGGGGTACTGAAGCATGTTCGACGACTATGTAGACCACTGCCAGTGCTCTCGTCCGACTTCGTGGCGAGGTTACATTTTTACCCGAGTTACTGAGTTCGATAGCCAGTGGGTCCTGCCACAGACTTCCAGCCGAAACTCTAATAGGATCCTTTCTTTTTATCTCGTGCAGGCTCATTCGCCTGCGTTCAGATGTGTACATTGTATATCCGTCAAACTGTCTTTTGCACAACTATAAAATCTTTAGTTTGAGCTGGAATTCCTTCATCTTCCTTTCTCAGGGCGACTATTCCTAAGATCCCAGGTGAGCCTTCCTCAACATTCCTTTCAGTCCAACGATTGGTCACACCCTCTCTACGCCTGTCACGCTAAAAACATTTCGGGAAATCATTTAGGAAGCTGCGTCCTCTGTCGCCGCAGTGATAACATTGCAATAATCCACGCAGTAGTGTGGTACTGCACATAGTCTCATTCAAAAGCAACATAAATTTCTATCACGGAATGATCATGGAACAGTAATTAAATCTGCATCTCAAGGACATCTGAACCCAAACTGTTGACAGAAAGTTAGCTGTGATAAGTTGTGTGTTTTTAAATATAGGCTACATCACCTCCACCACTATACCGTTTTAACAAGAAAGAAATGCGAGTCTGTGTTAACCTGAGGGAGGGGGTGGGTTCAAATGGGAACCTGACAGTGGTTAGTGTAGTGAACGCACATATTAAAGCAGTAGACATACACACACACACACACTGATATACCTTGATCAAGGATACATCAGCTGTGCATAAAGACGCTGTTTTATTCATCCCTCCCTATAGCCTATGTTGAAATATTCGATAATATGCACACATTTTAGGCCACAGGCTAGAGGGACTGACAGCGCAACTCTCTATATATATCTGCTGAACTTGTTTTTGAATGTTTGCTTTTGTTTATTTATTTTTTTGAGTTACTGAAAATGAAAAACACTGATCGATGGTGGAATCACTGAAATTTTATCTGTATGCTGTTCAAATTGTTTACTTAAGTTTTCTGGCACCAGAGGGCGCTATGACCATAATAACATAGTCATTATGAGTTTATTTCACTCACACGGACAGAGCGCCTTAAAAGTGAGTAGGCGTATATCATAAGCCTTATGAGGTATGTCAGTTTGGAAAGCCACCATGGCAGAAACAACATATAGAGGATCGGAGGTGCCACTAAAAATGTTGGGCTCTACAAAGAATACAATTTCATGCCCCCCTTCCAATAATAATAATAATAATAATAATAACAGTGTCATCAAAGGGCCTCCTAGCAATGTTTGGTCCTTCATCCTAATCCCTTGGACATACATGCAAGCACTTACCTCAGTCATGTCAGAGACTGACTGGAAACAGTAAAGGCACATTAGTCGTTTTCATAGTTCATCGACAAAGAGTAACACAACTGGGAAGTACAATTTTAATCATGAAATATGGATTGTTTCAAAAGTTCTCAAATTAAACATCTTTAGCAGCTCTCCCTATGTTACATAATTTAGAATGCATTTCCCCTAATGTGCATTTTCCTCCATGGTCTTGGTGATCCAGTCCAAGTACCGTGCAACTCTGGTGTACACTCCGTAATTGCCCGCTACTCCGCAGTTGATTCCCCAGCTAACAATCCCAGCAACCCAGTAGTAGCCTTCCTTGCCTTCCTGCAAGACGTAAGCCCCCCCACTATCCCCCTGACACGTGTCTTTATTGCCCTCGGGGAACCCAGCACAGAACATGTTGTCGGTGAAGATGGAGATGTCTGAAGAACTGGTTCTCTTCTCGTCAATAGAGGTGCGGCATTTGTCTTGGTCCACTAGGGGGAGCTGTACGTACTTGAGCTCATTAGCAATGACGCTGCCCTCTTTGATGCCAAACCCTGACACGGTCCTAAAAAGGCAACCAACCGTTGTTGTGACATTGCAAGAACTACCAAAATGAAAAGCACTTTGAGCTGCATCTTCTATGAATTGTGTTACACAAGTAAAGATTATTATTATTATTATTATTATTATTATTATTATTATTATTGTTAAAAATGATCTCTGTTGGCTATCATAAACACGTCATAAAGAGATATCTATATCTGTAAACATACACACATACGTTACGATTTTCTTACCCAAGTGTATCTGTCGGGTACTGGGAATTGCGTGGGGGCAGACAAAGTGGCATAACATCTTCACTAAATGTGATCGGATGCACCAGCTTTATGAGGGCAATGTCATTGTCGTAGTTAGGCCTACTATTTCCAGACCGGTCATTGAACTGGGGATGAACATGGACAGATGCCACCTCAAGAGAGGGTGATTTTACCAGCTGGTGAACGTCATTGTTCCCCACATACAGCTGTAAAAGAAATTTTGATAAATCAACTAAGAACAAAACATCAGTTGGTCAGATTACACCACAAGGTATGTAAAACATTAGTGGTAGTCATTTCACAGACACAACCCTGTATGTGTAGTGTAGTTTCCCTGCCTGAGATTCCCAAATGGTAATCCTATTATGGTAACAAGAACAGTCCACATTCACCCAACTCCAGATACCTGGGCTATGAAAGCACCAACAAATTGTAGAATGTGGGAGTAGTCAAATTTGAATCATCACAGGCAGTGTTTCAAAGCAATGTCATACAATTTTCATACAGAGTGACAAAAGGTCTCCAGACCTGTTTGAATGATGAACCTAGTTAATTTAGCCTACATCAAGGACATAGCCATCTCAACAGTATAAATGGCTAGAGTCTAAAATGCTTGTTGTTCAGATGAACACCGCTGAATCCGAAGTATGTTTCCCATACTTGGGCACTGCTTTTTACTGGAATAAAATATTATTGTGGCATCAACCAATCAACAACAACATCCTTCAACAACATCCAACATCAATCAACACACATCCTTTTTTTCTTAATGTGGTGAATATATGCAGACATATCTATTTTTGTGTAATGATCACTGGAGCACACATTTGTGTAAAAGTTGACCGTTAAAATCTTTTACAATTTATGGTTACTGGAACGAAACGTCTGTAATAATGCCAGCAGTGCTCTTTTGGACTGTACCCTTGTAGTTTTACCTGCAACCCCACATACATTCAAGGAAGCGTCCCACAGAAGCACACACACACAGACCTTTATCTGCTGCTTGTT
The DNA here is from genome assembly GCA_027475355.1 of Coilia nasus. Lineage (NCBI taxonomy): Eukaryota > Metazoa > Chordata > Actinopteri > Clupeiformes > Engraulidae > Coilia > Coilia nasus. The sequence goes on along the minus strand of CM050218.1, from coordinate 29,258,673 downwards.
CACCGATGCCAGGTTGTGAGCTGCTGTGATTATCCACTGCGGTGCGATAACGGCTGCGCCTCCACGCCCGGGCACATTGAGCAGCACCTGCCAGGGGAACTCCCCCCGCCGCGCAGTCTCCCCCTGCAGCACCCTCTTCTGGCTCTCGAAGGAGTGGCGCGGCCGCCCGCACACTGGAGAGAGAGGGGAATGGTGAATAATACAGCTCTGGGAAAAATAAGAGACCACTGCAAATTTTCCTAAAATCAGCATCTCTACATGTATAACAACCACTGCTTTCTAGTGTCAGTTGAACTCGGAATTTGGGAGAAATGTTGTCAGTAGTTTACAGAATAAAACAAAAATGTTCACTTTACTCACACATATACCTATAAATAGTTGAATCAGAGAAACTGATAATTTTACAGTGGTCTCTTAATTTAATGGACTGTCTGCATGTATAGAACCTCAAAGTGAAAGTCATGTGAGCAGGTCAGCAGGCTGCCATGCCAATGGCAGTAGGAGAGCAGTGTGTGGGGACAGTGCCATGCTCAGGATACCTCAATCATGGGGGAGGATGGAGGACAACGCTGGTCAGTCACTCCCTCCACCCACCTGTCGTGTCAGGAATTCAACCTGTGACCTTTAGGCTGCAAATCTAAATCCTTAACCACTAGTCCATGACGGCCCCAATACATAGAGTGTGCAGTGATAGTCAAACTAGAGAAGCCAGAAGTCCAGTACCACGTGTTCCAAATCACCCGGTTATGCCTGTGTGATTTAAATGGCAACCCATCTACCTTTACAGCCTCACAATGACAACGAAATATGGCAGCAACCACTGAGCTCACCATTCTCTATGTATGTATCAGTGATAAATCAAAGTTTACAAGAACACTTCAGTTTGCTTGAGAAGGTAAATACTCATTAATGAGCTCACACTTATGAATGGAAAATCAACTTTTGTTAATAAGAAACTTAAAAAAAACACAATGTGCCTTTAATATCTCTGTTGGTTAGAATCAATCACTGGCCCATTACGAACAAGGAACATGGAAGAAAGTGCTGTGCGGAATGAAATCCATAATAATTGACATGATCAGTACACCCACCTGGGACACACACAGGAATGACATCATTGCTGGTTTGCTTCCACCTGCGGTCGGCTTCACAGGTAAACTGCACCGCTAAGATTGTAAATTACATACAGAGGGTGTGTGTGTGTGTGTGAGAGAGAGAGACAGAGACAGAGAGAGAGACAGATATCATATACAATTCTTCACAATCTCACAGTTTAGCTTGGTTGAAAGCCTGCATGGTTTTGTATATTCATTGTATCATTTACACAGTATTTAGACATAGCTGTAGATAGATGGGTGTCATCTTCACTAAAAGGTCCATCAGTAACTTTATAATTAAATTTTATACACACTTTTAAACACGAACGTTTATACAGCTGAGGAACATTGGCCTGGCCATCAAGGAGCTGAACAGTGTAAAAAAAGGCTATCATAAGTGGTACTGCATTACCTGCTTGGTTCTTGTCAAATGAGTAGTAGGGCTCATTGCAGCGGTACTCGATGACAGAGAGGTATTGGTTGCTCCTTACGTCAGAGATGAACGTAAAGTTTCCATTCAGCAGAGACACAGGGTCTCCACAGTCAGTTACTGTAGGAGAGAGGAGTAACGTCAGACACAAATCATCACGTGCTTACAGTAAGCACTTATCCCACAACACACGCACAAACATACACACACGTATACACGCACGCACACCCACACACAGACACACACACACACAGCATGCTCACTGTATGCATTAAAGTAGAAACAGTTATGCAAAGGATCACGTGCACCCACTCATGCGAAACTTTCTGTCTGTTAGTGTTACAGTCTTACTGTGACACTCATACAGGGACTTGTGGACTGTGATGTTGTGTGTTAGTCTGTTGCTGTTAAAGATGCTTACTGAGTGGCACTCAGAAATACTTGTGGAGCAGCGTTGTGTGTTTAGTGTTAGTTACAATGACAGGAAGAGACTTGTGGAGCTGTGTTGTGTGTTCACTGTTAAAGTTACTCACTGTGACACTCAGGAAGACACTTGTGGAGCAGTGTTGTGTGTTGAGCGGTAAAGTTACATATTTACTGTCGCACTGAGGACGAGGCTTGTGGAGCAGTGTTGTGTGTTTGGTGTTACTTACTGTGGCACTTAGGAAGAGACTTTTGCCATTGGCCATTGCTCTGGCACATGGACCCAAATGACTGGATCTCCTTCCCATCCTGCATAGAGGAGACACATAGAGGAATCAGCGAGCCAAGGACATACCAGCATTCATTTTGTTAACTTGTTAACTCTGCGTGATCTGTTGACAACTTTTAGCACATTGCAGTCCCTCCAGGATTTTGCAGGCCTTTTTTGAGAAAGTTGCGGCCCGAAATGACTGATTTTGTGGCAGGTATTCCAAAAAGTTGCGATGGAAGTTGCAAGCATTTTGTTGCAGTAAAGTGGCGGGAGCAAGTAAAAGTTGCAAAAGTTTTTTTTTACTCTTTATAATTATATTTACCTATTAAACATAAAGGGAACAAAAAAATTGCAACAGGATGGAGGAATAAAACAGTACTGAATAAAATCACGTTAATACTTCTCTCCACTAGTTGGCAGATATGTTGTAGGTTACAGAAATATCACATCTTACAAAGCAATTCCTTAGAGGAAGGTCGATTGAAACCAATGGAATTAGCGTTAGCGTTAGCAAACCCCAATTGAAATCAATGGAAATAACAGTAACATTAGTAGTGTACCAGTGAGCTCTAGAAACTGAACATACTTAGTTTTTGCGAATAATTCCACTGAATAAACATCCAGTTTCACCTAAAAAGGTAACCTGTACTGGCGTTTTTTATCTCCTGTTAACATGTTTTGTTTCTGAATGAGAGTATGCCTTAAGATGTGACGGTCTTTGTCATGCAGTACCCACTGAATGTAAAGACGACTGCACCTTAAACACATCTCACAACAACTTAGAACTTACAAACGGGTCGTTCAACTTTTCACTGGCAATCACCATGATAGGTCAGAATACTGCGGGGAATACTAAAAGTTGCAAGGCCGCAATGAATTCACAGGGATTGACTGATTTTGCTTTAATAGTTGCAATCGCAACATCACGAAATCCTTGGTCTGACATTGACATGAGAAAGTATCTAGTAGTATTTATTTCTGTTTACATGAAAAACGTATAGCCTACTTCCATATACTTTAACATCATATTCAATATCAATATTGTATAGTATAATGAGCACAGCTTTTTCTTTGCGGTCCAAAATGTTTAGATGCAAGTTTTATTTAGCAGTTGCCATTGATGAAGGATAGAGACACCTAGCCTGGTAAACTTGCCCCTCGTACTTCATTTGATTTTGTACAGAGGGTTTGGACTAGCCTGGGAAACCCGCCCCATTTCATATGAAGTACGAGGGGCGGGTTCACCAGCATAGGTCTGGACCGGAATCTGTTGAGGAGCATGTAAGAGGACGAGCAACTCCTATCCAATCAGCGAACAGAGGGTGTGTTTGTGAGCCATGATGTTGACTTTATGTGCTACATCTGAATTGTAGTGTGTAGGTAGGCTAATTGCATATGTGATAACCAGGTGTTAGCGATTGGGTAAAGGCAGAGGTACTTGTTTTAAACTTCACCAGAGTCCACGCCTCCAGGACGAAATCGTTTCTCACGGCCTCCTCTCCAGACCCTCCAAACAAAATGAAATGAAGTACGAGGGGTTGGTTTACCAGGCTAAGAGAGACCCACCATTTACAGTTTTTCTCAGTTGGTTTGGCTCATTTCTTGAAACAGAAATGACATTCTCAAAATAGCATGGACAAATCCCCAAATCACCTTGCAATTGTTGACAACAGAATGGCATTTCTCATTGACCCCACATTTAGCACATTTTTAAATAAGTAGATCTTACTGATCTAAATTGATTAGTTGATGTTCAGTCTAATGGTTGTTCTCTCCAAAACATGTCAGCATCGTTTCATTCTTTAAGTCATCATATGCACAATAGTCTGTTCAATTGTTAAAATTAGTACAGAACATAATACAATAAAAAACATACAGTGGTATGAGAAAGTTTGGGCACCCCCTCTGAGGTTGTATAATAATGGACTCTGACTTCACACACAATTATCTTGGTGGCATGTCCTTCATTTGCCTATAAGGGCCAAGTGTTAGCTTGATTTCCAAACACAGATTTTAAGTATTCATAGTATGCAATTGTATGAAATTAAATCAAATGTAAAAAATAGGCTGTGCAAAAATGTGGGAACCCTTGTCATTTTGTTGCTTTGATGGCCTCAAAACAACTTTCTGATGACCTGAAAACCAAGATTATCCAGCATTATGGGTTAGGGGGTGGTTACAAAAAGCTGTCCAAAAGATTTCAGCTGTCAGTTTCCACTGTCAGGAACATTGTGAGGAAATGGAAGGCCACGGGCACAGTTCTTGTTAAGCCCAGAAGTGGTAGGCCAAGAAAAATTACAGAGAGGCAAAGACAAAGGATGGTCAGAATGGTTAAAAACAACCCACAGACCACCTCCAAAGACTTGCAAGGATATCTTGCTGCAGACGGTGTCGCTGTGCATCGGTCAACAATACAGCGCAATTTGCACAAGGAAAGGCTGTACGGAAGAGTGATGCGGAAGAAGCCTTTTCTTCACAGTTGCCACAAACTGAGTCTCTTGAGGTATGCGAAAGAACATTTGGACAAGCCAATATCATTTTGGAATAAGATACTCTGAACTGATGAAACAAAAATTGAATTGTTTGGTCACAACAAGAGGCGATATGCATGGCGGCAAAAGAACACAGAATTCGAAGACACCTGCTTCCCACAGTAAAATTCATGCTGGGGGGCTGTGTGGCCACTACTGGGAATCTTGTTAAAATTGAGGGTCACATGGATTCCACTCAGTATCAGCAGATTCTTGAGAATAATGTTCAAGAGTCTGTCACAAAGTTGAAGTTGCGCCGGGGATGGGTGTTTCAACAAGACAATGACCCCAAACATTGCTCAAAATCTACCCAAGCATTCATGCAGAGGAACAAGTACAATGTTTTGGAATGGCCATCCCAGTCCCCAGATTTGAATATCATCGAGAATCTGTGGGATGACTTGAAGCAGGCTGTCCATGCTCGGAATCCTCCAAACATCACTGAATTGCAGAGGTTTTGCCAGGAGGAATGGGCCAAAATACCATCATCCAGGATCCAGACACTCATTGGTGGCTACAGAAAGCGTCTACAGGCTGTTACTTTTGCAAAAGGAGGCTCCACTAAATACTAATATGATTTTTCTATTAAGGTGCCCAAATTTATGCACCGGCTTTATGCACAGCCTGGTAAACCAGCCCCTTGCACTACACTTCATTTCATACAGAGGGTCTGACTGTGCTGCACTGAGAAATGTTTTCTTCCTGGAGGTGTAGGCTCTGCCTTTACCCAATCATTAACATCTGGTCGTGACATATCAATTAGCTTGGCTATAAGCCTGCCTACAGTACACTACAATTCAAATGTAGCACACAACATCGATCACGAGCACTGCCTCTGTTCGCTGATTGGTCCGGCAAAATTCACAGCCAGATCCTCTGTACGAAATTAAGTGTGGCACAAGCATAGACAGTAGAAGAGAATGGACCGTGGGATGGCGTCGTTTTCAATGGGAGCCGTTGAAGCACGATTTTGAGATTTTTAATTGGTCACCAGGCAACTGCGCAAGCGCGGGGTGACGTACGGTCACGTCGGCCAGTGAACCCAAATACTATAAATTAAGTGGTAGATGCTCAATCACAAATCATACAGCGTACAATACATTTCTTAATAAGTATTCTTCTACCGTTATAGCTGCAAACACTTAGTGGAATGGGAGGCTAATATTGTACGTGGGGACTTGATTCATCGTCAACTAACTTTGGTTCCAGGCAGTCTTGCAGCATGTCAAGGGAGCTAGCTAGTTAGCATCCCTGCATCCGAATACCCTTACTAGCCGCCTGCATAGTAGCCAAAAATGAGGAAGCCACGACCTAGAACATCCGAATACCTTAGTAAGCTTTCAGTAGTAGGCGAAGCCGGGCCAAAAGTACCCGGATAGCTTGCTATTTCCGGTAGTATTTTGCAGTGTGCAAGCGAACTACACTACGCTATCCCAGAAGTCACAGGGAGGTTGAAAACCGTAGAAGAAGAACCAAAAACCTCCCGCTCGTTAAAAGTAACCAAGATGGCGGAGACTCCGGTCGCCTGTCTGACAGTGTACAAATGTGCACTTCAGTAAATAAAAGCCATGTAAATAGTTGTTCACGTCACAAATGCACATAAATGTTGAGGTTATCTGATAAAATGCAGCTAACCGTTTGCTACAAGCTGGCAAAAGCATGACATTAATGTAAACATCCGGGTCAGAGGACGGGCAAGATGGCGATGTCGTAGTACGTCCGAATTGTACCTGCTACTGGCTAGTTTGCTACGTAGAAGCTACTACTGTAATGGTCGAGTGGTAAGCACTGCATAGAACGCAGTGCCTACTAAGGTTACGGACGCAGGGCATGTAAACTACAAGCTATAGCGTTTAGCTTAGCTTAGCCATCTTTCTCAATTCACTTGCATCGAATAGTAAAATCCATTAAGATAGCGATTCTGCTTACAAACAAACACCAAGTTCTAAGCTTATTTTTCGAGAAATAGTGATGTAAATGTTTCCCCAACATGAATAGAAAAGTAAACGGGCATGACTGTGGCTACAGCTTGTTATCCAACCAGTACAGTAAATGTTCTCCTGTGCGACAGAAACTCACTAGCCGTCGCATGATTTATGGCGTCATTTTTAGCATAATTTCAGATAAACGTTTCTTACAAGGCAATAACATGACAGATTTCCGATCGAAGCAAATATGTTTTGCTGTGTCCTCTCCGGTTTATAACAATGCCAATATCAAGGTACGGATGGCTTCTCATGTAAAGTTGTTTGATTTCAAAGTGACGCTAAAATAAATGGAAGTTAACGAAATGCTTAAGGCTATTGGGCCCTTTCCGGGTTGAGATTTCCCCATGGGTGCTTCAACTTCCGAAAATATATTCCTACCCCCTTGGGCACAAGAGGCTGGTTTACCAGGCTAGAGTTAACCTAGCCTGGTAAACCCGCCCCTCGTACTTCATTTCAGTTTGTAATTACATACGTGACGACCAGGCGTTAGCGATTGGGTAAAGGCAGAGGCTTGTTTTAAACTTCGGCAGAGTCCACACCTCCAGGAAGAAATCGTTTCTGACGGTGTCTGGTCCAGACCCTCTGTACGAAATGAAATGAAGTACGAGGGGCTGGTTTACCAGGCTAGAGTTAACCCATATCAGCAAACACACACACACACACACACACATACAAACAAAAAGAAGAGAAAGATAGAAAGGGTTTAAAGAGGGAGAGAAGGTTAATATGGTAATTATTGTGAGCAAAGCACAGCTTTGCAAACGGAAAGAACACAAAATAATCTGATGACGTTAATTTGTAATGATGTCTTTTGGCACTGCAGCTACAATCTGACTGCTGCACATCATTAGATCAATGAAGCCTCTCTGGTATCTTACCTTCATCAGCTTGTAGCCCTTGTTGCAGCGCACGTGAATGTAGTCTTTGTACAGGTACTGGGGCAAGGATGGGGTGACACGGCCATGGGCGATACTCTCAGGAATCTCACACTTCACCCCTGAGAGACACAAATACCACATGACCGACCAATTAACCATTACTTTTCACCAACCTAGAGCAGTGATTCCTAAACCCCAGTGGGGTCGCCAAAAACTTTTGTGGGGTCGACAAATTATTTCTTTTTTTGTCGGAAATTAGCAGGTTATTTTGCCAGGTGAAACTAAGAAAAAAATTAAATACAAATGAAATTCAAATCTGCTGTTTTCATATTCATACTGTAGGTGCTGTTAAAAATGTTTAGCCTATAGACAGGTCTACTGCTACTCTAATAGAAACAATGTAACTTGCTGTTCCCACTATGCAAGCTCAACTTCTCCCTGATTTGTTAATCAAAACAAAACAACATTACTCTTGTGCCAGCCTAAAAACTGGACAGGTCTAGCCTGCCCAATGCAATTAGAACAGGTTTGGGGGAAATGTGAGGTCACCAGACCACTTCAGTTTTTTTTTTTTTTTTTTGTGGGGTAACCAGACAAAACATGTAAGAACCTCTGACCTAGAGGACTAATCAACTAGCCAGATTACTCACCAAATCAGCCAGAGTGGTAGCCAGAGAGTTACACAAAGCAAGTTTGCTCAGTCTGATCTGAGTAAGGCCCAGATAAGTCCACGGCTTTTCTGCTGTGTGCTATTAGTTGTTGTTTTCTGTTTTTGAAATCCTTTTAAAAAATGGCCCTAATACACTAGTGTGTGTTGCACATTTCTTACACATAAGTCTTATGGGGCACATGCAGACATTCAGGCATCAGTTGTCAGAGATGAGGATGAGACAGGCCCAAGGGTCATATTGTTTCTTATGATATATTTTATTTTGTTTTTATTGTGTCTGTGTTTGTCACATTCATGCTGCTATTTCCTGTACAGATCCCCTCTTTGTATCAAATTCCCTTTCCCCATTGGCTCTGTATAAAATGCCTTTTCCCCATTGGCCCTCCTGTCATTTTCTCTGCTCCCATGCACTAGTTATGACACATGTAACACTACATAAAACTACAAAATGACTTAGCAGGGTTAAGTTTTATGACGGCTATTTTACCTACAGGACACACACTCCATTTTTCTTACTCTGTCTCACTCCAACCTCCAACCACCAGATTCATCGCATCACTTTGACCCACACCTGCTGTTTTTCTGCCTTTCTCTCATCCCCTCCACCTCTCTCCCCCTCAAACATCATCACCTGCACCCCTCTCTTCCTCCACCCAGTCTAGCATAAGCAAGTCTATTAATGGCAGGTGGTGAGAGACATTTTGATGCGAAATCAGTTTAAAATAAATGTTATAAATTCACTTACTCAAACCAAAGGTGTATTTGTCTATTTTCACAGGGATAACTTCTTAAAGTCTCATTTTAAGTGGAACAGCAACAGAAATGTCTGATAATAGGCACTATGCCGATAATAGGATCATTTCCGCTAACTGTTTTCCTCCCTTTCCCTCTCCATATGACTCTTTCTGCCCCCAAACTCTTCTCATCTTCCACCTCTCCTCCCCCTACCTCTCTACCCTTCTCCCTTTACCTTTCACACTTGCACCTCTCCCTTTCGTCCCTAACCCTCACTCCCTCCACCCCTCTGTTTCGGTCCGCCTCCCACTCCACCCCTTACCGCTCACTCCCTCCTCCTCCTCCCTCCTCTCGACCCTTCTCTCTTTGCCTTTCACACTTGCACCTCCCTCCCACTCCACCCCTCAACTCTCCCCGTCTCTCTCCTTCTCTCACTCTGGGTGGTGTACTGGAGCCTCCAACCGCGGCTCAGCCCGGCCCAGTCGGTGTGGTACTCCAGCAGGACCCAGTGGGAGTCGGTGTGGATGAGTCCGGGGCTGTCGCCCCCACACAGCTTCTGAGGCTCACGACCAGGTATGGTCACCTGTGGCAGGTGGAAATACATCATGATATACTGACATAAATGTGCACACAAGCACATAAACAGATGCGCACACACACATACAAGTATACACACTCACTCACAGCAACATAAACACACACACACACTCATGCACATAGCCACACATATTAGAGGCCACATCACCAAAACACACACACATAAACACGTACACACACTCGCTCACAGCAACATAAACACACACATACACTCATATACACATAGCCACACTGACCAAAACACATACACACACACACACACACACACACACACACACACACACACACACACAAGAGCACACACAAGAGCACACAGACACACTGAGCTAAGGCCACATCACGTACTGTACATCACCTAAATGAATACACACATTATATTACACTGAATTTTTAAATGCTTTTAGTGACCCACAAGTGATCTAAGTGCTAAATACTAAGCTCCTAAAAATCACTCAATTACAGTGTTTGCCCATTGCTGAAACACATTTTGAAAAATTTGGCTCGCTGTGCCAAAACTCTACACCCAAGCACATAGGACACAACACTTGGAAATAAACCATTCACATCTATGTCAAATTGAAACTCTCCAATCAAAACCTAACAATCCTTTGTCAAAAAGTCACTCTATTGACAAAATTGCACACACGTGCATCTTATAAAAACACTGTCACATCAGCAGCAACACACTAGTCTACTTTATATAAAACACTGTTTTTTGTATTTTGAATAGATGTGTTTTGCCAATGATACATCTGCATTTCATTTTTGAACGAAGTGTCTTATGTATGAAATAGTGTGTAGCGTTCAGGAGCAAGTGTGTTGCAAAAAGGAGCAAGTGTGTTGCAGAATTGCAACTAAAGTGTAAAGCAGCACTTTTGTTTAAGGTATGGTTACACTGTGTTTAAGGCATGGTAACACAACTTCAAGTTATGTTACTTTGGTTTAAGCATATGTTTATTGCGTTCAAGCAATGGGCAAAAACTGTAATCATTCACTCAGTTAAACTCAATTAATAGCTCAATCAGTCAACTAATCAATCAATAAAATAACTTAAAAAAAAACATACACTTGATCAATCGTGTGCATGAAGAACATGATTGAGGGCACAGTGGGTGCTGATTGAAGTGTCAGGATGTTATATTTGACATTAAGACACAAGGTGCTCTTCAAAGAGATGCGGTTTCAGGATGTGGTTTCACACCACAGACCATTACCCAGTACACACACATACACACACACACACACACACACACAGTCCCAAAGGCACATCACCTGCAACCAGTGGTAGAGGCAGGATGGCTGGTGGTTGTGGATGTGCTCGATGTGAAAGCCCCGTGAGAAGTTGAGGGTGATGAGGAAGCCCTGCTCCACAGTGATGTTGTAGACGCACTGCAGGCCGTGGGGGGAGGGCTCAGGGTAGCCTGGGCTCGTCAGGGTCCCCTGCAGCTCATGGAACTCCCCTCCATGGCAACTCGCTGACAACACATCCCTCACAGCATTTCATATGACACTGCACATGGCCTTCCATATGACTCTGCTCACAGTATTTCACACATTCTTCTAAATGACACTGCACAAAGCATCTTACACTGAGTATATGAACATTATCCAAGGTTGAGACTGATACTGGAAATGAATCAAGGCCAATACTACTACTACTACTACTAGTACTACTACTAATACTACTTCTACTACTACTAATACAGTTTTGCCCATTGCTTGAATGCAATAAACATATGCTTAAACCAAAGTAACATAACGTGAAGTTGTGTTACCATGCCTTAAACACAGTGTAACCATACCTTAAACAAAAGTGCTGCTTTAAACTTTAGTTGCAATTCTGCAACACACTTGCTCCTTTTTGCAACACACTTGCTCCTGCACACTACACACCATTTCATACATAAGACACTTCGTTCAAAAATGAAATACAGATGTATCATTGGCAAAACACATCTATTCAAAATACAAAAAACACTGTTTTATATAAAGTAGACTAGTGTGTTGGTGCGGATGTGACAGTGTTTTCATAAGACGCAAGTGTGTGCAATTTTGTCACCAGAGTGACATTTTGACAAAGGATTGTTAGGTTTTGATTGCAAAGTTTCAATTTGACATAGATGTGAATAGTTTATTTCCAAGTGTTGTGTCCTATGTGCTTGTGTGTAGAGTTTTGGCACAGCGAGCCAAGTTTTGCAAAATGTGTTTAAGCAATGGGCAAAAACTGTAAAAATAAATTGTATTCATTTTCTGATCTTTAAGAAGCACAAAGACACTTCATAGTTACACAAGGGAACATAAAGAAAACTCATGAGATCAGCAGGGGACAGGGGAGGTTGGCGGAGGTGGTTAACATGTGTAGCAAGTGTGAAGAGATGGCTTTTGAGGGCCTGTTTTGCAAGTATAGTGGAGAGTGTGACTACCCAGGGCTGATTCTGAAACACTTACGTGTGCAGGTGCGCTGGTCGGCGCGGAGGTCGTAGCCATGGTGACAGGAGCAGAAGTAGGAGCCCAGCGTGTTCAGGCAGATCTGGGCACAGGGAGCTGTTTTGCCTGGCTTCCCAGCCTCTGCACACTCATCCACATCTGACCGCCACACACACACACACACACACACACACACACACACACACAGCACAAACACACACACACTGGGGGTCACATGGTTCTAATCCAACACGCCAGGATCTAAAGAAGGATTTAGATCAGAGCCACACCAGAACCAGTGAAGACTCTTCCTGACCTCATGATACACACCTTCCTACTACCACTACTACTGCCATTACTAGTACATAATCACTTCATTACAGCTGAATTACAACATTAGTCCCAATATGTAGTAGCCATACCAATACCTAAACTAAACTAAACTAATAAATTATTACCTATAGACTTCACGTAAGTGCTGTGATACGAGTTTGTACTTGTACTGTGTACAAGCTTGTATTACATAATAAAGTCTAACTGTACTCCTGTAGTCTTGTGACAATGAAGGCTGAACCCACCCACTGCCTGGTAGAATACTGAGAAGCCAAGGTGCTTATGCAGCCCCGGATTGCTCTCATCTGCCTGGAAGATAAGATGGAGGCGGTTGCCAGGCGCCAAAATAGGCTGGTTGCCGGGGTGATTTCCATCGGCAGAGTTAGCTTGACCACAGAACTTCCACAAAACTTTCTTATCATAGATAACCTGTGAAAAAAAGAGCACAGCATTAAAACAGAGGCAGAGCCGGGTAGAGTACCTAGATTCTGCTGGGGTGGGAGGTGATTTTGCACTGAGAGGTCATGTTTTTGCAGTTTTTAATATAGGTAGTAGGTGTTTTATATAGACAGTTTATATATATATAGCAGAGAAGAGCACAAATTGTCCTGCTGGAGTAACTGAGTGGACCTTCAATGGAAACAAGTGTCAATATGGTGGAACAAACTTAATAAATGGCTGTGATTGATGCAATTTGGCTGTTTTTTTAGGGAAATAAACATGTCACTCATAGTACAATACTATGTGATGGATTTGTTTCTTTTAAGGCTTCCTGTTCTCAAGTGTTCCAGTTTTTTGATCACTTGCCAAGTGAACATGCTTACAAACACACACACATAAGAACGCACTTGCACACACAACAGGCATTTGAATGTTGAGCAGTTGAACAGTTTTTTGGTAAGCTAATTCACAAACTCATGAATAATTCACTAAACAAAAGTATGTAATGAAAGCGGCATGGACCTCAGACAGACGCACTGACCATTAGGGAGTCATAGTAACAGTCGTCTGAAGGCTCGATGTCCAGGTGTGTGAAGGTGAGCTGGATCCGGTAGCCTGTCGGGACAGTGAGCTCCCACTCCTCATACACAGCAGCTGGGTAGGGCTTAGGGTACAGAGGAGATTTCACCTCCCCATACATCACAGCAGGAGCTGGAGTCACCTCCTCACTCACACACACACTCACACACACATTCGCGCACAAGAGGCTGGATTGGAACAAAAAAAAAATGTAAAGGGGTATGCATTTTGTGTGAAGTGTGGGGATGGTATGTTTGACTGAAGGTATTTTAGCAACTCATAATCTTTAACATGTACAAAAAAGGTTTTAGTTTTACATACATCTTTCCATTCCAGACTTTTGGAATAAGAATACAAACATATACAAACAAGTATGCAAATGCTTTGTGAAGAGAAATTCCTACAATGGAAACTGAAAATGTATATATAGTTAATTCAGACTCACCAAAGAACTGAGTGTTTCCACTTCATGCTCAGAGTTGTCAGGCCTGTTATTATGGCAACTTTCTTTCACTCATAAAGCCAACAATGATCAATTGTATTTACTCTCTATTTACTGTGGTGTTTTTACATGCTATAGCTGGTGGAAATGGTGATTGATTTTGAAGCAGCAGAGTCTAAAAGTCACAACAGTGAATGTGTTGTGTTTGATTTGGCCAGGACAGAGACAGCTGGAGAACAGACAAAGAGAGAGAGGCAGACAGAGAGATACAGGAGGACAGACACATCTCTTCCCGTAAAACGCTGGTAGATTTTGGGGGCTGTTTGCTTAAAGGGACAAACTCCATTGCCTGTGCTCTCTCCCACCCCATTTGCTAACACTCCCCTCCATAGTTTTGTGGAGCAGTGCAGTCTGTTTAATATGGCAGGCAGCCCAAATGACCCCCGGATCAAATAGACAACCTCTGTCTCTCTCGTTAGGCTAGTCAGTATTTAGTGTGTGGAGGGAGGTTGTCCCCATGAGTCTAAGTGAACATTCAGATTCAGCTGTTTCTTTGTATACTCAATAAATAGGCAGTGCTTTTTTTTAACGCATTTTAATATGCACATTTTATTCTTGAGTGTCTTAAAGCATACAGAAAAAAACATTAGTCACTGGATCCCTGGAGTTTTTTCATTTAACAACACTATGCGTGTGAATAAATGGTGATGAAGTTTTTTATGCAGTGCCATAGGTCATTCATCAAGCAATACAGTTACATTAAGACAGACATGTCCAAAGTCCGGCACCTCTCAGAAAACAGGTGTTAGTAGCCTTTCTTGCTACAGAGCCATAACTACCCCCGCGGAATGCCGGTGATTATTTTGATGATATAAGAAATGTCTCAAGGTTTATTAAACGAATATTAAATTGTGGACCATGGGTGATGGAGAAGATATCCCCTCTCTCTTAGCCTACTACTGTTTTCCTTCTTTTTCATGTTTTTGGTTTACTGACTGAAGGTGTAAGTAGCATATAACCAACAACAATATGCATTTTGAATACATGTATGATGAGGAAAGATTTAGTATGGAATACAAACCAAAAACATTACAAAAGAAGGTAAACAGTGATAGGTTTATGTTTTTATTAAGCAGTCATCACTTTAAAACCTACAGCATCTATGTTTGACTATATTGCAAGCTTACCACAAAAGAGAGCGGGGAGATCTTCTTCATCACCCATGATCCACAATTTAATATTGTATGCATGTATGTATGCATGTATGTATGTATGTATGTATGTATGTATGTATGTATGTATGTATGTATGTATGTATGTATGTATGTATGTATGTATGTATGTATGTATGTATGTATGTATGTATGTATGCATGTATGTATGTATGTATTGTATATGAACACACCAGCTCCATGGTGGAACCTTTGTCACAGGTGACAGTGAGGGTGGCTCCTGTCACATACTGCTGATGTAAAGGTTGGACAGTGGAGTGTGGTGTCACATCAATGGGGCAAGTCATCCCTGCATTCACAAACACAGATGGTTTACTCACATGTTTTAAGAGCCTTGAATTCTTTATAGATACAAGATTACTGCTTTAGCTAGCTTTGCCTTTGTGTGTTGACCACGAAGACAGGCACATTTGGAAGCTAACACATTAAGCTGCTATTTTGTATTCTTCCTATCTGTATGTATGTTTGTTTGTCTCCACTTAAAGCTGTCAGGGTGTCTTGTGGGTTTCTCACTTACTCTTGGTCTTGTACACAATAGTGAAACCCTTGTTGGTCCCAGCACTGTCAGAGTCAAACTGAATCTGAACCTTGCTACTCCCAGTGTCAATAAGGCCGGGGGCTACGGTACCACAGAATGGTCCGTGAGTCTTTGAGCGGGTTACAATCTGCAGCAATACAACAACAGTTGTACAGGCAATGGTTCAATAAGGTCTTGAATCCTGTGTAAATGTAAATTTTGAAGTAAAAGCAATGAAATAGAGTTGATGTTTGATGTTCAGCTTCAGATACCTTGAAGGTCAGCAAACAATACAAACGACAACTGAACAATATTTAATAATACATTTATATAAACTATAGACTTAAACTTAAACGTAACCTGACATTTATGTGTGTACTGTTAAACAGCCAGTATGACTGGATTTGCTAAAAATGACTTCCAGGCCTGCAGAGGGAGTCTCACCCTCACTGCATCAACGCATTCTACATTGGGTTTGGCCTCTACATCGAAGTCTCCAGTAAACTCCAGCACCAGCTGCAGGCCCTCCTCCACAGACAGGCTGTAGGAGCAGTGGGCGTCCTCAGCGTAGGACTTGGGGCTACGTGGAGAATTTACCTGGCCTCGCACAGACCCCGACAGATCTTCAGTACAGCTCACTGAGAGAGACAGAAAAGAAGAAGAAGAAGAATTAGAAGAAGAAGAAGTAGTAAGAGGAGGAGGAGGGGGGAGAAAGAGAGAAAAATGCTGAGAGATATGGAAAGACAGAAGAAGAATGGAAAATGGTAGTGTGGGAAAGAGAGAGGAACAAGAGAATTGAGGAGGAGAGAGGTAGTGATACCGATGGAAAAGGCAAGAAGGAAAAGAAATCAAAAAGGAAGTTTAGATATAGATGGGAGGAGGGCAAATGAAAGTCAAAATGAAGAAGGCAGAATGACAACAGATGGGAGAAAGGAGTACAGGTGAGAGAAGACAGATTTTTTTTAATTAATATAATAGAATAACAAAAATAATCTCCCACTCCAGCATCAGGCTTGCTGCTCTTGGTGTGGGTGTGTTGTGTGGATGTATGTATGTATGTATGTATGTATGCATGTATGCATGAGTAGGCAAGTGCATGTGAGTATAAATGTGTGTAAATCTCATAAATGTGTGTGCTGACTGTGTACGTGTGTCTGGCTCTAAATAGTGAGTATGTGCACTATACTGTATTTGTCTCGTCTATACTGTGTTTAAACAGTTGCGTGTATCACCAATTGTTCCTGGTGAAATGTTGCTTCGTCTCACTGTGTACTGTGGATGTCTTACCGCTGCAGGTGTGGTTGTCTGCTGAGGAGGTAGCCAGGTGGACAGGCGCACATGTAGCCGCCGATGAAGTTGTAGCAGAAGTGGGAGCACTTGTTGTTCGGATCATCACACTCGTCATAATCTGATGACCAGAGAGGGTCAAAGGTGTGACACACACACACACACCTGCATGCTGTGGTCTTGTTGTGTCCCACTATGCCACTTACACTGTATGGTGTAGAAGGCCCAGTGAAGGAGAGAACCTGGCTAACCATAGGAGTAGCCACAGGTTTGGCTGGGGTGGGCCTGTGCCCACCGACTTGTCAATCAGGCCCACCCAATCAGGAGGATCCCTTCGTTTGATTTCTGTATTAATAATGATAACCTGATTTTATGCCGGGACTAGCCATTTTATGATTTCTGGCTACGCCACTGTGTCTATCTACTAAAATCTATTATGTATTGCTTATAGCCTACTGTATTAGCGAAAATACGGTAGTAGTGTTTTCACCCGAATTCTGCTGTCCTGTTCTTTCCCACTGTGCCAGCACAAAGTGGCTTTGCTAATTAATATTATGTATTAAATTTATTACATTGCTGATATTGTGAAATATACTATAGGAGTATTTTTGTCCTATTGTCTCCCACTATGTCAGTTACCTTGTTAGGTGTAGAACCCCCTACAGCCGGTGTGTCCCTCTGTGTTGGAGTAGTCTGCACTGAAGGACACGTTGAGACAGCCACCAGGGGAGGACACCAGAGAGGTGCAGTTCCTCCAGTGACATTGTCCCACACAGCGTAGAGATCAGGATAGAGGGTGTGCTGTAGGCTTTCAGAAGAATATATCTGCTGAACTTGTTTTTGAATGTTTTTGTTTATTTTTTGAGTTACTGAAAATGAAAAACACTGATCGATAGTAGAATCACTGAAATTTTAATTGTTTGCTGTTAAATTTGTTTAACTTTTCCAGCACCAGAGGAAGCTATGGCCATAGTAACATAGTCATTATGAGTTTATTTCACTCACATCAGAGCACCTTAAAAGTGAGAAGGTCCATGAGGTGAATGTGAGTTTGGAGAGTCAACAACATATAGAGGATTGCAGGTGCCACTAAAGATGTTGGGCTCTACAAAGAATACAATTTCATGCCCACCTTCCAATAATAATAATAATAATAATAATAATAATAATAATAATAGCAGTGTCATCAAAGGGCTTCCTGGCAATGCTTGGCATAATCCTAATCCCTTGAACATACATGCAAGCACTTACCTCACTCATGTCAGTGACTGACTGGAAACAAAAACTGTACATAAGTCGTTTTCAAAGCAGTTCATCGACAAAGAATAACACAACTGGGAAGTACAACATAGTTTCAAAAGTTATCAAATTAAACATCTTTAGCAGCTCTTCCTATGTTACATAATTTAAAATGCATTTCCGTTAATGTGCATTTTCCTCCATGGTCTTGGTGATCCAGTCCAAGTACCGTGCAACACTGGTGTACACTCCGTAATTGCACGCTACTCCGCAGGTGATTCCCCAGTTAACAATCCCAGCAACCCAGTAGTAGCCTTCCTTGCCTTCCTGCAAGACATAAGCCCTCCCACTGTCCCCCTGACACGTGTCTTTACTGCCCTCGGGGAACCCAGCACAGAACATGTTGTCGGTGAAGATGGAGATGTCTGAAGAACTGGTTCTCTTCTCATCAATAGAGGTGCGGCATTTGTCTTTGTCCACTAGGGGGAGCCGTACGTACCTGAGCAATGATGCTGCCCTCTTTGATGCCAAACCCTGACACGGTCCTAAAAAGGCAACCAACCGTTGTTGTGACATTGCAAGAACTGGAGTGCAAGAAATGTTGTCTTATGTTTTTTTGCCAAACTGTAAAGCACTTTGAGCTGCATCTTGTATGAACTGTGCTATACAAGTAACCATTATTATTATTATTATTATTATTATTATTATTATTATTATTAAAATGATCTCTGTTGGCTATCATACATACATGTCATAAACAGATATCTATGTCTGTAAACATACACACATACGTTACGATTTTCTTACCCAAGTGTATCTGTCGGGTACTGGGAATTGCGTGGGGGCAGACAAAGTGGCATAACATCTTCACTAAATGTGATCGGATGCACCAGCTTTATGAGGGCAATGTCATTGTCGTAGTTACTATTTCCAGGCCGGTCATTGAACTGGGGATGAACATGGACAGATGCCACCCCAAGAGAGGGTGATTTTACCAGCTGGTGAACGTCATTGTTCCCCACATACAACTGTAAAAGAAATTTTGATAAATCAACTAAGAACAAAACATCAGTTGGTCAGATTACACCACAAGGTATGTAAAACATTAGTGGTAGTCATTTCACAGACACAACCCTGTATGTATAGTGTAGTTGCCCTGCCTGACATTCCCAAATGGTAATCCTATTATGGTAACAAGAACAGTCCAGATTCACCCAACCCCAGATACCTGGGCTGTGAAAGCACCAACAAATTGTAGTATGGGTTGTGGGAGTAGTCAAGTTTGAATCATCACAGGCAGTGTTTCAAAGTAATGTCATACAAATATCATACAGCGTGACAAAAGGTCTCCAGACCTGTTTGAATGATGAACCTAGTTAATTTAGCCTACATCAAGAACATAGCCATCTCTACAGTATGCTGTAAATTATGAAGTGTTTTTATTGTGCAGTCTATGTACTAATTTTTAACTAAATAAAGCTAAATATTCACATGGCAGCTGTGGCCTAGTGATTAGAGATGGCCTTGGGATCGGAGGGTTGCAGGTTCGAATCCCTTTCCAGTAGGAAGATTGTGGGTGGGGGAGTAAACAACTAGTGCTCTTCACCCTCATCCATGGCTGAAGTGCCCTTGAGCAAGGCATCTAACCCCACATTGCTCCACGGACTGTAACTGAAAGCCTGTAGCTAAGTAACTGCAAGTCACTCTGGATAAGAGCGTCAGATAAGTGTAATGTAACTGCAATGCAATTTTCTGCAGTTTTATTATTTGTCATGTGCAAGACCAACTTTACACTGTACCTGTTGGCAACAAGGAGACCAGCTGAACAGTTTTGTGGTACTCCTGTCACTTTTAACTGTCCTGTTTTGTTGTGTTGTAGTACAGGCTGACCAGTGATTTCCCTCAGCTGGTGTGTCAAGCCCCCACCAAGCTCAAGATCAGTCAGCTGGGTTTTGTGGAGACTCTGTCATCAAATAAACCCATGGACATGCTACCTCATCCATTGTTAAATTCTTCATCATCTTTACATGTATAACAGCCATTCCTTTCCAATGTCAGTTGAATTTAGAATTTGGGAGAAATATTGTCAGTAGAGTACAGAATAAAACAAAAAAATGTTCACTTTATACCTATAAATTCACATATACCTATAAATAGCTGAATCAGGGAAACCGATAATTTTACAGTGGTCTCTTAATTTTTTCCCAGAGCTGTACACGGACTGTCTGCATGTATAACACCTCAAAGTCACGTGAGCAGGGGACAGCCATGACAATGGCACCCGGAGAGCAGTGTGTGGGGACGGTGCCGTGCTCAGGATATCTCAATCATTGGGGAGGATGGAGGAGAGCACTGGTCAGTCACTCACCCACCTGTCATGTCAGGAATTCAACCTGTGACCTTTAGGCTGCAAATCCGATTCCTTAACCACTAGTCCATGAGTGCCCCAATACATAGAGCGTGCAGTGATAGTCAAACTAGAGAAGCCAGAAGTCCAGTACCACGTGTTCCAAATCACCCGGTTATGCCTGTGTGATTTCAGTGGCAACCAGTGTTGTATAAAGTACTGGAAAATCACACTCAAGTAAAAGTACAGGTACCCCTTCAAAAAATGACTTTGGTAAAAGTCAAAGTCACTGACTGAAATGTTACTTGAGTTAAAGTCTTAAAGTATCAGAAATTTCTTATACTTAAGTATGAGAAGTAATGTAAAAATAAATGTACCCAAGTAATGTAATTAAAAGTACAAGTAAAAGTTAATAACAGGCAAAGGCAGTCTGAATTTGAATTTGTAACATTTTTATATTTTGGTTAACTGTGAAGGTCATTTAGCACCTATAGTTAATCTTAAATGACAAGCAATTACACTGCTGAAAATGCACACACATGACCAATTGCTGTCATTATAAACAAAAGTGGAGAGAAAACTGAATGTTATCTGGCATCTGAAGATGGAGACCACAGTTTGAAACCTTTTTTTCGTAAACCTTTGTTTTTTTTAAATAAGATTAAGGGCCCTATCATGCCGTGGCACACTGTGCATTCGCGGCATGCGCATGGTGTCATTACTATCCTGTTCCAGCGCATCGTTCATTTTTTCAGGCAAAAAATCACGTTGTCTAGATAGCAGATGACACTGCGCTGCCACGGGTGTGTCAGCAAAAAGAAGAGGTGTGGTCTGGCGCAAAGCGTGCCAGATGCTATTATAAGGACGCAAAAGTTAAATCCACCAGTCACCAACAAAACCCTGGTCTGTAGTCAGTTACGCATTGCTGAAAAGCTATTTTAAGGGCGCACAACGCTTCGTGATATAACGAGAGGGATCCCCTCTTGATGAGTCGCCGTTAGGGGACGATGGCTATCCACTAAAGGCATGGTTATTAACACATACATCATGCCAACAACAGTGCTTAAAACATCTTCAAGCTCCAAAAAGATGTCCAATTGCATACGACTACGAAACTGCTTACATACTTACTAACTTACATATTTTGCAATAATGCACATTTATTGAGCAATCTGTTTTTTGTAATAAACATATACACATTGTTCATAACCAAAGGGAAATTATGTGTTTCACACAAGTAAGTGAAAAAACAGACCTAAATAAAAAGTCAAAATAACGAATGCATGAGGGTTTTGATGGTTTTCTTCCATCCCTGAAGATTAACTGCTCATGTACGAGCAGATCGGTCTTCAAAGAAAAACTCTGAACTATAAACTCTGATTGGTTCATTGCATGTTATGCCCCGAACACACCTATGATTAATTAGGTAACTTAGGGCCAACCCTTTTGAAACATGCGCCAGGCGCAATGTTCACTTTTCCCGTCGTCAAAATAGCATATTGCCTCAGGAACAGCCCCAAAGCAACTTGCGCGACAGACTTTAAACAATGCGCATATGACCGTGAAAATAGAGTCCTGCGTCAGTGCTAAAAGTGAGGCGTACATCACCCCAACAAGAAAAAAAACATAAAACACTGCTGTCTCCGTCTCCTCTTCCATCAGGACTGAGTGCAAAGCTAGCTTACTGCGTAAAGCCAACAGGTGTAGCCTATTGGTTGGCATGCACAAGTGGCAATTGCGAACAAGCCAGGCACGTCCTCCTGACTTCATTGCAGTCAGTTTTTTTTTTGGTAACGAGTAACTAAACGGCACATTGAAAATGTATCGGAGTAAAAGTATGCAGTTAGGTTCGGAAATATGGTGAAGTAAAAGTAAAAGTTATCAAAATTTTAAAAACTCAAGTAAGTACAAATTCTTCCAAAATGTAATTAAGTACAGTAGTGAAGTATTATTACTTCGTTACTATACAACACTGGTGGCAACCCATCTACCTTTACAGCCTCACAATGACAACAAAATATGGCAGCAACCACTGAGCTCACCATTCTCTATGTATGTATCAGTGATAAATCAAAGTTTACAAGAACACATCAGTTTGCTCTTTTTTTCTCAGTCTTTTTTTCTTACTTTGTCAACTTCCTACGGAGTCAAACATCACGGGGAAACCAAAATATGAATTAACATAATATTTGGTTTATTGAGGTGCGCTGCAGTGCATGCTTTGTAACAACTCGCATTAAGCAAGTGATCGGGTTTATTGAGCTGTGCAGGCTGCGTCGTCGTCGAGCTTGGTTGCCACGGTTACCAACAAATAGTCTGACAGGCAAGTTCAGGACCCCATACCAACACGGCGTGATGAGGCGAGCTAAAAAGCAAAAAACCATCACATCGTTTTTTCAAAAAGCAACAGCTGTAAGTAAACTGTATTTTACGTTATCACGTCACCTTGCATTTTCTGATAGTCTGTTCAAAGCAATGTCGTCGTGAAAGTAAATTGTACGAAGCATGCTAGAGGCAAACTTTTGCCTTCTGCCTCCGCGCCTGTACATGTAAATACCTCGTTGGATTTCTGTCAACGACATTAATAACTCAAGGCCGTTTTAATGTTTAATCTGACGTTCCTCGCCACGAGCAGTGAGCATATTGTTGTTTAATATGCGAAGAGGTGTCCACTGACTGCCGATCGCGCGACACACAAATTAGAAAGCTAGGATGCAGTGGTGGTTTAGGCTACTCTTTACACACACATAGACCACCCAGTTTCTCAGTATTATTATTCTTAAAACGAGTTTAGTATTTTTGTGAGGGGCATTCTGTGCGTGTTGACAGTCAATGTGTAATGATTTTCATAGGCAGAAGAAGGAGAGAGAGAGGGAGGGTCAGAAGAAGAGAGAGAAGGAGGGCCAGAAGGAGAGAGAGAAGAGAGTTTGACAGTCCAAATCTACACAGACCTATAATAGATTTAATAGATAAATGCAAAGGGTAGCAGTCATGCAGGACACACACACACACACACACACATATATTCGATCATCCTGTCATGTCAGTGGTAAATAACACTTGAGAGCACCAGACATCACAGTTAGGTAAGGTAATACATTACATTACATAACGCACCCTTATGGCATGGGGGGGGGGGTAGCTGGCAGCTTCATCCCCCCCAGTTTCAAAAACCTATCTGCGCCCCTGCACCCACCTGGGACCATAGACAGTAGAAGAGAATGGACTGAGGGATGGCGTCGTTTTCAATGGGAGCCGTTGAAGCACAATTTTGAGATTTTTAATTGGTCACTTTGCAACTGCGCAAGCGCGGGGTGACGTACGGTCACGTCGGCCAGCGAACCCAAATACTATAAATTGAGTGGTAGATGCTCAATCACAAACCATACAGCGTACGATAATTTTCTTAATAAGTATTCTTCTACCGTTATAGCTGCAATCACTTAGTTGAATGGGGGGTTAATGTTGTATGTGGGGACTTGATTCTTCGTCAACTAACTTTGGTTCCAGGCAGTCTTGCAAGCCAGCATGTCAAGGGAGCTAGCTAGTTAGCATGTAAACTACAAGCTATAGCGTGTAGCTTAGCTTAGCAGTCTTTCTCAATTCACTTGCATCGAATAGTAAAATCCATAAAGATAGCGATTCTGCTTACAAACAAATACCAAGTTCTACTCTTATTTTTCGGGAAATGGTGATGTAAATGTTTCCCCAACATGAATAGAAAAGTAAACGAGCATGACTGTGGCTACAGCGTGTTATCCAACCAGTACGGTAAATTTCCTCCTGTGCGACAGAAACTCACTAGCCGTCGCATGATTTATGGCGTCATTTTTAGCATAATTTCAGATAAACGTTTCTTACAAGGCAATAACATGACAGATTTCTGATCGAAGCAAATATGTTTTGCTGTGCCCTCTCCGGTTTACAACAATGCCAATATCAAGGTACGGATGGCTTCTCATGTAAAGTTGTTTGATTTCAAAGTGACGCTAAAATGAATGGAAGTCAACGGAATGCTACATGCTATTGGTCATTTTCCGGGTTGAGATTTCCCCATGGGTGCTTCAACTTCCGGATATATTCCTACCCCCTTGCCTGGGACACACACAGGAATGACATCATTGCTGGTTTGCTTCCACCTGCGGTCGGCTTCACAGGTAAACTGCACCGCTAAGAATAGGCTCGTTCGAGATTCCAGTCCGCCCGTCTGCAACTGGCTGCATACGTCAACGAGAATTGCTGGTCACAGCAGGGGTGGGCATTAAATGAGCAAAATAAAGTCGAACACAAATCCTAACGAGACTGAGCTCGCGCCTCCCCGATCATCGTAGCAGATGACACACAAGTCATGTGTGGAGAGGGAGGGCGGGGGTTGTAGTCCTCTACAGTCTATGGTTGTAGTGGGGTGCACTGAGAGTTTAATTCAAGTCCAGTCTTTCTTATTGTTTAGATTAACATTGGAACAAAACGAGTTGCCCCAAAGTGCTCCACAACACAAACATGAAAACCAAGACAGCAAAACCATAAAACAAAGACCATAAGTAGGTATATCACACGAACAATGAAATGGAAATGGGATTAATAATTAAATAAATAATGGGCCGGGCTTGACAGCGTCAGATAAACCATCAGAACAAGGTAAAAATAAAGAGAATAGATATATCTTCAAATTGGAGTACAATAACGTACACTTTAGATGACAAGTCCAGTCGGGGAGCACCGGACAATGCACGTGCACAGACGTCAGTGAACTTTTAACCAACCATGGCAAAGTAGCGTCACCGAGGAGGCGTTAGCTAGCCACTTGCAGTTGTGTGGAGGCAACTGCAAAGGTCTGTAGGATTTGTCTGTAAGCGTCATGCTCCCGCGAGTTTTCGGGTCATGTGTCATGGTCGCATTGTTGTGACAACTCGTGACAACCTCACACATTTCGGGCATGTCGGACACAATTTCTAACCACAATGCAACATTTTCAGCGTCAGGCTGCAAACGGATGCATCCGCATGCAAACGTCTAGCTCAAGTCAAATGCGGCCATTGTAAATTACACACAGAGGGTGGTGTGTGTGTGTGTGTGTGTGTGTGTGTGTGTGTGTGTGTGTGTGAGAGAGAGAGAAACAGATGGGTCATATTTGTTTTAGTTTTTTTCTACAGTGTCATATACAACCCTTCACAATTTCACAGTTTAGCTTGGTTGAAAGCTTGCATGGTTTTGTATATTCATTTTATCATTCACACAGTATTTAAGACATCGCTGTAGACAGATTGGTGTCATCTTCACTAAAATGTTTATCAGTAACTTTATAATTACATTTTATAAACACGAACGTTTATACAGCTGAGGAACATTGGCCTGGCCATCAAGGAGCTGAACAGTGTAAAAATATGAATGAAGGCTATCATGGGTGGTACTGCATCACCTGCTTGGTTCTTGTCAAATGAGTAGTAGGGCTCATTGCAGCAGTACTCGATGACAGAGAGGTATTGGTTGCTCCTTATGTCAGAGATGAACGTAAAGTTTCCATTCAGCAGAGACACAGGGTCTCCACAGTCAGTTACTGTAGGAGAGAGGAGTAACGTCAGACACAAATCATCACGTGCTTACTGTAAGCACTTATCCCTGTCACGGGACCCAGACAGACAAAACACAGAAGTGCGTAACCTCAAACAAACGGGTGTTATTGAAGGGTTCGGGGAATGGGACAAAGTCAAACACCCTAAAGGGTGAGCAGGTGATTGCCGCCACTAGTGGTAGCACACTTGAGGGTAGGCGGCTGTGCTCGGCGACCAGGACCCAATGGCAGGCGCGGAGTCAGGGACAGGCAGGAGTCGGCACCGGAGGGCTGGAGAACCAGGGAGAGCCGGGGACAGACCGGGGTCGAAACCAGGGGCTGGAGAGTCAGACGGAGTCAGGCAGGCAGGAGTCGGCACCGGAGGACTGGAGAACCAGGGAGAGCCAGAGCAGACCGGGGTCGAAACCAGGGGCTGGAGAGTCAGACGGAGTCAGGCAGGCAGGAATCGGCACCGGAGGACTGGAGAACCAGGGAGAGCCAGAGCAGACCGGGGTCGAAACCAGGGGCTGGAGAGTCAGGCGGAGTCAGGCAGGCAGGAGTCAGCAACAGAGGACTGAAGAGGCTGACAGACAGACAGGGGAAACACAGGCACAGACGGGAAACGGGCAAACACCGGGAGATAACAGCCAAACAGACGTGAAGAAGTCAGGAGTCAAAATAGCTTGCCGAGGAGTACACCGTGGTTCGCAGACGGACTGACAAGGAGTGAGTGAGAGAGGCGAGTATAAGTAGTGGAAACCCCGGGAACTAAACGAGCGTGAACGAGCAGTGCAGGTGAGTAGAATGATTGAATAAACTCGTGATTGTCACAAACCAGGAAGTGCAGGTGAGACGGATGATTACAGCGATCGTGAAGCGAGGAGGGCGAGTGAGAGAGATAATCTAATGAGGGTCTAAACAAGGAAGTACAGGTGCAGTGAATAAACAGACAACGCGGGGAAGGAGCAGTACAACACGGTAGAGTGAACCTAATAGACTAACAGGTGGGTAACAATGAAAAACACACACGAAAAAATCCCAAGCCCAGAGCGACACCGTGACAATCCCACAACACACATACAAACATACACACACGTATACACGCACGCACACCCACACACAGCATGCTCACTGCATGCATCAAAGTAGAAACATTTATGCAAAAGATCACGTGCACCCACTCATGCGAAACTTTCCTTCACTTTTTCTTTTGATGTAAAATTGCTCAGTTTGAATCACTTTGTCAGAAGGTGTAGTCACTCTTACAAATATATCAGGACTTAAACCCAGTAAGTAGTAAAGTAGGTAGTAAATTCTGTCTCCCATTAAGTGTTAAAGTCATACCGTGACACTCAGAAAGAGATTTGTGGGCTGAGGTGTGTGTAGTGTGAAAGTATTTTACTAAATGTCACTGTATCACTAATAAAGAGATTTATGGGATTATGTATTGTCTGTTACTGTTACAGTCTCACTGTGGCACTCAAACAGGGACTTGTGGACTGTGATGTTGTGTGTTAGTCTGTACCTGTTAAAGGTGCTTACTGAGTGGCACTCAGAAATACTTGTGGAGCAGCGTTGTGTGTTTAGTGTTAGTTACAATGACAGGAAGAGACTTGTGGAGCTGTGTTGTGTGTTTAGTGTTAAAGTTACTTACTGTGACAGGAAGACTTGTGGAGGAGTGGTGTGTGTTGTATGTTTACTGTTTAAGGGCCAATTCACACTAAACTCTCTGTGTGTTCTGAGTGTATTCTGTCCGTATTCATTTAGAATGCACGTTGGCAGATGAGACCATTCTCACCGCAACCGTGTTCGGAGCGTATTCTGAGCGTATTCTATCACCATAGAAACATATTGTACGGACAGAATACGGCCACACGCTGAATACGGAGAGTGTTTGGTGTGAATGAGCCCTAAGGTACTTACTGTGGCACTGAGAAAGAGACTAGTGGAGCTATGTTGTGTGTTTACTGTTAAAGTTACTTACTGTGACACTCAGGAAGAGACTTGTGGAGCAGTGGTGTGTTTAGTGGTAAAGTTACATATTTACTGTCGCACTGACGACGAGGCTTGTGGAGCAGTGTTGTGTGTTGAGTGGTAAAGTTACATATTTACTGTCGCACTGAGGACGAGGCTTGTGGAGCAGTGTTGTGTGTTTGGTGTTACTTACTGTGGCACTTAGGAAGAGACTTGTGCCATTGCCCATTGCTCTGGCACATGGACCCAAATGACTGGATCTCCTTCCCATCCTGCATAGAGGAGACACATAGAGGAATGAGTGAGCCAAGGACATACCAGCATTCATTTTGTTAACTTGTTACTCTGCGTGATCTGTTGATAACTTTTAGCACATTGCAGTTCCTCCAGGATTTCGCGGGCCTTTTTTGAGAAAGTTGCGACCTAAAATGCCTGATTTTGCGGCAGGTTTTCCAAAAAGTTGCAATGGAAGTTGCAGTGTTTTTAGGCATTTTAGGCTACGGACTGAACCACAACTCAATCTTAGCAGTTCTGCTAGCTGGGCTATCACATATGTAGCTATGCAGGTCGTGGATGGAAGTTGTTGAATGCCGAAAAGACAGCGTGGACGCCATTAAACGTTTAAACAAGGACCATTGGCAACAGTATCTACAAAAACATTTTAGCCAGTGTTAGTTAACAAACGCAACGTAAACTAGTTCAGCAAGTCAGTGTAACCTTATGTAGAAGCAACGTTAGCCAACCAATGCTACCCTCCTCAAACTGTCAAAAGACCCACGCATCCTAACCTGCAGTCTTTTATCCAAGTGCACAACTTTCTCTTTTCCTCTTGCTTTTTTACACTGTGAGTGGGCCCCAGAAAGTTCATTCATGGCTGTTTTCTCAGTCGTGACTATGCGAAACTACAGACTTAATATAAAACGATACAAAATAGAATGTTGAAAAGGAGCAAGACCACTAACCATAAGAGTACAGGAAGCCGTGGATCGCGATCTAAATTCTTTTTAACAAACAAAGATTAATGACATAAATAAACAGGTATTTCTCTCCGTCTGTCTTTCGGCGCCCCCCTTGGACCCCTATGCGCTGATTAGCTTTGAGTTGCTCAGTCCTCTTACATGAACTTCAACGGCCTCCGGTCCAGACCTAGCCTGGTAAACCCGCCCCTCGTACTTCATTTCATTTTGTACAGAGGGTCTGGACCGGAATCTCTTGACGGTCATTTAGCAAGTCCCAGCAAGACCGATCCAATCAGCGAACAGAGGGTGTGTTCGTTAGCCGTGATGTTGACCTTGTGTGCTACATTTGAATAATCCTGCAAAATCCCTGACTTTGTGTGTACCCCTGTGTGTGAACTGATGCTGGTTTGAAGGCATCTGCCTAAATCTTTGGACAGTAATGTATCTTTTTAGCCATCCACATGTATAATGTATAACATGTATAACACCCATAAGGCTGAAAGGACTTAAGGCATAAGATGGGCATAAGTTGTTTTTTGACAAGTGTTAGGCAGGTGTACACAAAGTGTACATACAGGGGTACACACAATGTCAGAGATTTTGCAGGATTATTAGTGAAGTGTATGATCAGGCGCGGCTCGTCAATATGGGCAGGTGGGGCAGCGCCCTCCCAAAAAACATCCACCCCAAAACATAGTTCCTCCTAATAAATAATGTTACCTATGTAACTGCTCTGCTTGCTACCTATTTAACTACTCTGTCGTATATGGCTTGTGTCTGTGTTTTTTATAACTATTTATTTAGCCCTGTGGAATTGAATCTCACATACTTTTGTTGATTGCAGTTATGGGGCAGGACCGGTCACTGCCCACATTCATCTGTTGATTTTTCCTATTCGCCTGGCGTCAGTTGTCAGAATTGCAAGCAGCGCTAATAGAGTCCAATGTGGGCCTTTTTACCTTCTAGCAGCTCACAAATCAATACTCCTCTGGTAACGTTAGACCGTTAGAAAACTAAGGACAAAGGGAAGATACAACCGAACATTTTCGCGAACATGGTATGATGAAAATGAAATGGCTGTGTGGTTGCTCCATTAGGAATACAGCATTTTGCTTTCCATGTCTACTGTGCAGATCATGCTTAGGACAAGGGGACATAGGGATTACAGAAGATAGCGACGTGAAATACTTTTCTGAAGTAGCAAAACAGCACACTCTCAAGCAAAGCACATTTACAGTGTACTATAAAACTACCCATGCTAGGTCAAGTTAATATCGCAACACACCTCGATGAGGGCTATCATGTAAGCATTCGAAATCAATTAGAGAGGCAAAATGTGTCGTTGTGCTTATTATATGAGGCTGTTGCATTGTTTGCTTTTAGTGCATTGGGCATATCATTGGTCTTTGTTAATCATAGCGCTACATTAATGTTAATATTTAAAAAAAAAAAAAAAAGAACTCTAAAACGCATGCTTTATGGTGCTGCTTGCAGACAAATTTATTATAGACCAGCTTACTGGTAATTAGGTTTTTAATAGGCTATAATAGGCCATTATTCTATAACATTTGGTCGGCGATTCCAGCAGGAGTCAGTGTCTGCCCCACCAATATTTATGCTCAGGAGCTGCTACTGTGTATTATCAACCAATTACACCAAATTGGTTGTATATGTCAGGAAGCATACATCCACAGAAGATCTGTGGTAGTTCTTCAAGATGTTTGGCGCTAGCTACCAGCCAAGTTCCTTCAAAAACTCTATGCAATAGACCTAGAAGAATTTATGCTCTTTTAAAGGAAAAGGGTGTTTACACCAAATATTGATTCGATTTAGGTTTCTCTTTTGTTCAGTCACTGCATTTTGTTAATTGATTAACATAAATGATTAACACTTCCATTTTTGAAAGCATTCCTAGTTGACAGCATTTTTTCACACCTGCCTAAGACTGTAGCTCATATGAGGGTTGGAACCAGAGAATGGTCAAGACCTCGGTGAGCGAGAGAGAGCAGTTAACTTAGCCTGGTAAACCAGCTCCTTGCACTACACTTCATTTCATACAGAGGGTCTGACTGCTGCATTGAGAAATGTTTTCTTCCTGGAGGTGTAGACTCTGCTGAAGTTTAAAACGAATGGCTCTGCCTTTACCCAATCATTAACATCTGGTCATGCCATATCAATTAGCCTGGCTATAAGCCTGCCTACAATGCACTACAATTCAAATGTAGCACACAACATCCAAGCATCGCTCACGAACACTGCCTCTGTTCGCTGATTGGCCCGGTAAAATTCTGCCTGAAACAACCATGTCAATGGGAGCACAGCCAGACCCTCTGTACGAAATTAAGTGTAGTACAAGAGGCTGGTGTACCAGGCTGGAGTTAACCCACATCAGCAAATATACACACACACACACACCCAGACAAAAAGAAGAGAAAGATAGAAAAGATGGAAAGAGGGAGAGAAGATTAATCTGGTAATTATTGTGAGCACAGCACAGCTTTGCAAGCGGAAAGAAAAAATGAATCTGAAGACGTTCATTTGTAATGATGTCTTTTGGAACTGCAGCTACGACCTGACTGCTGCACATCATTAGATCAATGAAGCCTCTCTGGTATCTCACCTTCATCAGCTTGTAGCCCTTGTTGCAGTGCATGTGAATGTAGTCCTTGTACAGGTACTGGGGTAAGGATGGGGTGACACGGCCATGGGCGATACTGTCAGGAATCTCACACTTCACCCCTGAGAGACACAAATACCATATGACCGACCAATTAACCATTACTTTTCACCAACCTAGAGCAGTGATTCCTAAACCTCAGTGGGGTTTGTCAGAAATTAGCAGGTTATTTTGCCAGGTGAAAGTAAGAAAAAAATTAAATACAAATGAAATTCAAATCTGCTGTTTTCATATTCATACTGTAGGTGCTATTAAAAATGTTTAGCCTATAGACAGGTCTACTGCTACTCTAATAGAAGACTGTAACTTGCTGTTCCCACTACGCAAACTCAACTCAACCAAAACAAAACAACATTACTCTTGTCCTAGCCTGGAAAGTGGACAGGTCTAGCCTGCCCAATGCAATTAGAACAGGTTTGGGGGAAATGTGAGGTCACCAGACCTCATCAGTTTTTCTTGTGGGGTCACCAGACAAAACATGTAAGAACCTCTGACCAAAAGGGCTGACCAACTAGCCAGATTACTCACCAAATCAGCCAGGGAGGTATAGCCAGAGAGTTACACAAAGCAAGTTTGCAACCAGCCTGATCTGAGTCCACAGCTCTTCTACGGTGTGCTATTGGTTGTTGTTTCCTTTGAAAAATGGCCCTAATACACCACTGTGTGTTCCACCTTTCTTACAGATCAGTCTCATGGGGCACATCCAGACATTCAGACATTAGTTGTCAGAGATGAGGATGAGACAGGCCCAAGGGTCATATTGTTTCTTAGGATATATTTTATTTTATTTTTAGTGTGTCTGTGTTTGTCACATTCATGCTGCTCTTTCCTGTACAGATCCCCTCTCGGTATCAAATGCCCTTTTCTCATTGACTCTGTATAAAATTCCCTTTCCCCATTGGCTCTGTATAAAATTCCCTTTCCCCATTGGCTCTGTATAAAATGCCCTTTCCCCATTGGCTCTGTGTAAAATGCCCTTTCCCCATTGGCCCTCCTGTCATTTTCTCTGCTCCCATGCAATAGTTATGACACACGTAACACTACATAAAACTACAAAATGACTTAGCAGGGTTAAGTTTTATGACGCCCTTTGCCCTTCATACCTCCACCTCTCTCCGTTTCGTCCCTAACCCTCACTCCCTCCACCCCTCTGTTTCGGTCCGCCTCCCACTCCACCCCTCACCGCTCACTCTCTCCACCCATCTTTTCCCCTTCCCCTCCACCTCTCACCCCCTTCCTCCTCTCGACCCTTCTCTCTTTGCCTTTCACACTTGCACCTCTCTCTCACTCCACCCCTCAATTCTCCCCGTCTCTCTCCTTCTCTCACTCTGGGTGGTGTACTGGAGCCTCCACGGCTGTGGTACTCCAGCAGGACCCAGTGGGAGTCGGTGTGGATGAGTCCGGGGCTGTCGCCCCCACACAGCTTCTGGGGCTCAGGACCAGGTATGGTCACCTGTGGCAGGTGGAAATACATCATGATATACTGACATAAATGTGCACGCACACGCACGCACACACACACACACACACACACACACACACATGCGCGCACGCACAAGCACATAAACAGATGCACACACACATACATGTACACACACTCACTCAGAGCAACATAAACACACGCACACTCATGCGCATAGCCACACATATCAAATGTCACATCACCAAAACACACACACATAAACACGTGGGCACACACACATACACGTACACACAGCAACATAAACACACACACATACACACGTACGCACAGCAACATAAACACACACACACACACTCATATGCACATAGCCACACTCATTAAAGGCCACATCACCAAAACACACACACACTAACAGAAGAGCACACAGACACACTGAGCTAAGGCCACATCACTTATATTACCTAAATGTGACACATTATATTACACTGAATTTATGAAATGCTTTTAGTGACCCACAAGTGATCTAAGTGCCAAATACCAAGCTCCTAAAAATCACCGTCACTCACTGAATTAAACTCAAACAATGGCTTAATCAATCAATAAAAACACTTAAAAAAGTAAGCACTCGATCAATCGTGTGCATGAAGAACATGTTCGAGAGCACATTGGGTGCTGATTGAAGTGTCAGGATGTTATATTTGACATTAAGACACAAGGTGCTCTTCAAAGAGATGCGATTTCAGGATGTGGTTTCACACCACAGACCATTACCCAGTACACACACACACACACACACACACACAGTCCCAAAGGCACATCACCTGCAACCAGTGGTAGAGGCAGGATGGCTGGTGGTTGTGGATGTGCTCGATGTGAAAGCCCCGTGAGAAGTTGAGGGTGATGAGGAAGCCCTGCTCCACAGTGATGTTGTAGACGCACTGCAGGCCGTGGGGGGAGGCCTCAGGGTAGCCTGGGCTCGTCAGGGTCCCCTGCAGCGCGCGGAACTCCCCTCCATGGAAACTCACTGACAACACATCCCTCACAGCATTTCATATGACACTGCACATGGCCTTCCATATGACTCTGCTCACAGTATTTCACACATTCTTCTAAATGACACTGCACAAAGCATCTTACACTGAGTATATGAACATTATCCAAGGTTGAGACTGATACTGGAAATGAATCAAGGCTAATACTACTACTACTAGTACTACTACTAATACTACTTCTAATAATAATAACAATAATTTGTATTTATTTTCTGATCTTCAAGAAGCACAAAGACACTTCATAGTTACACAAGGGAACATAAAGAAAACTCATGAGATCAGCATGGGACAGGGGAGGTTGGCGGAGGTGGTTAACATGTGTAGCAAGTGTGAAGAGATGGCTTTTGAGGGCCTGCTTTGCAAGTATAGTGGAGAGTGTGACTACCCAGGGCTGATTCTGAAACACGTGTGCAGGTGCGCTGGTCAGCGCGGAGGTCGTAGCCATGGTGACAGGAGCAGAAGTAGGAGCCCAGCGTGTTCAGGCAGATCTGGGCACAGGGGTCTGTTTTGCCTGGCTCCCCAGCCTCTGCACACTCATCCACATCTGACGGCCACACACACACACACACACACACACACACATATACATACACAGCACAAACACACACACACTGGGGGTCACATGGTTCGAATCCAACACGCCAGGATCTAAAGAAGGATTTAGATCAGAGCCACACCAGAACCAGTGAAGACTCTTCCTGACCTCATGATACACACCTTCCTACTACCACTACTACTGCCATTACTAACACATAATCACTTCATTACAGCTGAATTACAACATTAGTCCCAATATCTAGTAGCCATACCAATACCTAAACTAAACTAAACTAATAAATTATTACCTATAGACTTCACGTAAGTGCTGTGATACGAGTTTGTACTTGTACTGTGTACGAGCTTGTATTACATAATAAAGTCTAACTGTACTCCTGTAGTTTTGTGACAATGAAGGCTGAACCCACCTACTGCCTGGTAGAATACTGAGAAGCCAAGGTGCTTATGCAGCCCCGGATTGCTCTCATCTGCCTGGAAGATAAGATGGAGGCGGTTGCCAGGCGCCAAAATAGGCTGGTTGCCGGGGTGATTTCCATCGGCAGAGTTAGCTTGACCACAGAACTTCCACAAAACTTTCTTATCATAGATGACCTGTGAAAAAAAGAGCACAGCATTAAAACAGAGGCAGAGCCGGGTAGAGTACCTAGACTGCGGTTGGGTGGGAGGTGTTTTTACACTGAGATGTCACGTTTTTGCAGTTTATAATATAGGTAGTAGTTGTTTTATATAGACAGTTTATATACAGCAGAGAAGAGCACAAATTGTCCTGCTCGAGTAACTGACTGGACCTTCAATGCAAACAAGTGTCAAGATGGTGGAACAAACTTAATAAATGGCTATGATGGATGCAATTTGGCTGTTTTTTAGGGAAATGGCACTCACAGTACAATACTATGTGATGATACTATGTTTCTTTTCAGGCTTCCTGTTCTCAAGTGTTCCAGTTTTTTGATCACTTCCCAAGTGAACATGTAAAGATACATGCATAGTTATATACATGCTTACAAACACACACACATAAGAACGCACGTGCACACACACACTAGCAAGTATTTGAATGTTGAGCAGTTGAACAGTTTCTTGGTAAGCTATTTCAAAAACTCAAGAATAATTGACTAAACAAAAGTATGTAATGAAAGTGGCATTGACACACTCAGACGAACACACTGACCATTAGGGAGTCATAGTAACAGTTGTCTGAAGTCTCGATGTCCAGGTGTATGAAGGTGAGCTGGATCTGGTAGCCTGTCGGGACAGTCAGCTCCCACTTCTTATACACAGCAGCTGGGTAGGGCTTAGGGTACAGAGGAGATTTCACCTCCCCAAACATCACAGCAGGAGCGGGAGTCACCTCCTCACTCACACACAAACTCACACACACTCGTGCACAAGAGGCTGGATTGGAACAAAAAATGTAAAGGGGTATGCATTTTGTGTGAAGTGTGGGGTGGTTGTGGGGTGGTATGTTTGACTGAAGGTATTTTAGCAGCTCACAATCTTTAACATGTACAAAAAAGGTTTTAGGTTTACATGCATCTTTCCATTCCAGACTTTTGGAATAAGAATACAAACATATACAAACAAGTATGCAAATGCTTTGTGAAGAGAAATTCCTAAAATGGAAACTGCAACTGTATATATAGTTAATTCAGACTCACCCAAGAAGTGAGTGTTTCCACTTCATGCTCAGAGTTGTCAGGCTTGTTATTATGGCAACTTTCTTTCACTCATAAAACCAACAACGATCAACTCTCTATTGACTGTGGTGTTTTTACACGCTTCAGCTGGTGGAAATGGTGACTGATTTTAAACCAGAGTCTAAAAGTCACAACAGTGAATGTGTTGTGTTTGATTTGTCCAGAACAGAGACAGCTGGAGAACAGACAGAGAGAGGCAGACAGAGAGATACAGGTGGACAGACACATCTCTTCCCGTAAAACGCTGGTAGATATTGGGGGCTGTTTGCTTAAAGGGACAAACTCCATTGCCTGTGTTCTCTCCCACCCCATTTGCTCACACTGCCCTCCATAGTTTGGTGGAGCGGTGCAGTCTGAGTCTGTTTAATATGGCAGGCAGCCCAAACGACCCCCGGATGCCCACAAGTAATACAAAATCAAATAGACGACCTCTGTCTCTCTCATTAGGCTAGTCTGTATTTAACAAACAATATTGTTTTCCCTTCGTGTGTGTGTGTGTGTGTGTGGAGGGGGGTTGTCCCCATGAGTCTAAGTAAACATTCAGATTCAGCTAAAAAAAAATTGATATGCACATTTTATTCTTGAATGTCTTAAATCATACAGAAAAAAACATTAGATCACTGGATCCCTGGAGTTTTTTCATTTAACAACGGTATGCGTGTGAATAAATGATGACGTTTTTTATGCAGTGCCATAGGTTATTCATCAGGCAATACAGTTACATTTAGACTTCACAGAGAATTTTCATGAACTACACAACAGGGTCTTTTCTGGCTACTACCTTACTGCTCTTCCTGATCAATGGTCTCCTTAATCCAGGCCAGATAATTCTGCACCTTGGTGTAATATCCTTTGTATGAATGGTCACGGCAGTTACGTCCCCAAGATACAATGCCTTTGAGCCTGTAGGGGTCACCTAGATTCCCCATGCCTGATTTGGGCACAAACAGAGGACCTCCACTATCCCCAAAACAGCTGTCACTACTTCCTTCCAGCCCTGCACAGAACATGTTGTCTGTGAAAATGAGCCGATTACTTTCTTCATTTTTGGGTGTTTCATTGCATTTTTCTGTCTCATATTCCCCTATGTCTGCATAGTGTAACATTCTTGCTGTGTTTACTTTGTCTGTCATTCCATATCCTGACACAGTGCCCATTTTGCCCTCAAGGGCAGCACCCTCTGACTTCTCTGGTAAACAGATGGGGATGAGGTTTGGACCAAGTTCTACCCTAGAGGACATTTTGAGCAGAGCAATGTCATTGTTAAAGGACGTCCGGCTGTCATCAGATATGCCTTTCTCGTAGTCAGGATGGATAATGATCTTTTCAGTCTCCATGACAACTGCTTTTTGGTCCATGGCATCTACCATACCTCCATACAGTGTCAGTGATTTGTGTCCGTCCACCACATGAGCTGCAGTCACAGCCCAGCGGTCATTAATCAGTGAGGCTCCACCTCTTGGGTGTTTGATTAGGAGTTGCCAGGGTATCTCTCCAGGTTTGGCTCTTTTCCCTCCCAAGATCCTGCCACTGCTAAAGATCTGACTCTCTGTCAGTCCACAAACTGCAAATGAAGAAAGAGAGCACCCTAAAGTTGGCATGTGTATGGGATATGTAGGGTTAGGCCTCATATTTGTTCATTACATTTCTGTTATTTTTAACATAGAAAAACTAAAACATCTTTTACTTGGGAGACATCTTGGTATTTTTGTCTGACCAGTCCTGGACTCCCAGAGTCCTTGTGCCTCACATGTGAATGCCTCTAAAGGAAGAGAGGGAAATTTAGAGAGGAAGAGATGAGGAGACAGAGATACATTAGGAAAGGAGGAGACAGACAGACTTAAGACACACATCACTTAAACACCTATATGTCCAATAATTCTTATTAATTTTAATCTAAATAAAGAGGCAATGTCTTTATAACTCATACATACCTAAATACCCGCTTACCCATAAACATATGTACACACACACACACACTGACACACACGTACACGCACACACACATACGCACACACTACAAACAAATGAACAAAACAAACAATGAAAGGACAACAGGTTTACACACAAACACATGTAGAAATTCATATTGTCAACCCACCCTCACTCTCTAGTTGGTAATATTTTGAGCTGCAGTTGAAGTGAATTTCACTCTTGTAGTGCGTTGACACCTGTTCCTCCACTTTGACTGCGTATGGCAGACTTGGCACACCACAATCCACCACTGTCAAATACAAAAATGAGAAAGAAATATACAAATAAATAATGATGATATGAGAAATGTCTAAAGGTTATCCTGGGTCAGTCACGAATATTGAATTGGATGATGGAGAAGATCTCCCCTCTCTTAGCCTATCAATGTTTTCCTTCTTTTTTTCATGTTCTTGGTTTACTGACTGAAAGTGTAAGTAGCATTTAACCAACAACAATATGCATTTTGAATACATTAAGGTGAGCACACTTTCCAAAACTACTAAATTTAGTATGGAACACAAACCAAAAACATCAACAAAGAAGGTAAACAGTGATAGGCTGATGTTTATCTCAAGCAGTCATCACTTTAAAACCTACATCATCTATGTTTGACTAAATTGCAAGCTTACCACAGAAGAGAGAGGAGAGATCTCCATCACCCATGATCCACAATTTAATATTTCAAAATCAGGGAACTACTTACACTGACACTTGTAGAGAGGCTTCCACAATCCATTCTTCTGGCACCTGGTCTCATAAGTTATATTGCTTTTAATGCCAGGCCCTGAAGGCTGTTGTAGAGAGAGGGAGAGAGAGTGGAACAGAGGAGAATAACTGATTTTGTAGAGAAATGTTATTTTTGGCATAGTCTGTATGTCTTAGTATAGAAAAATAAATGTTCTTCCTTTCTGTCCTATGTATGTATGTATGTATGTATGTATGTATGTATGTATGTGTGTATGTATGTGTGTATGTATGTATGTATGTATGTATGTATGTATGTATGTATGTATGTATGTGTGTATGTACAACCCCAATTCTGATGAAGTTGGGACGTTGTGTTAAATGTAAATAAAAAATAAATGCTATAATTCTCAAATCATACAATCATACTGTAGCTTGGAAGATGCAACTCCATTATTTCAAGATGAATGACAATTTTTCAACTTTTGTAATTTTAGATGGACCCAGAATACATGGACTGTGT
Source organism: Coilia nasus (assembly GCA_027475355.1). Lineage (NCBI taxonomy): Eukaryota > Metazoa > Chordata > Actinopteri > Clupeiformes > Engraulidae > Coilia > Coilia nasus. Next base: position 29,219,137 of record CM050218.1, on the reverse strand, counting down.
TACAAATTTGTCATTCATTTTGAAATAATGGAGTCTTCCAAGCTTCCAAGCTACAGACAAACCATCCTCCTTGTTTTAGTGGTATGTTCAAAAGACAGCATCTATAATGGTATGGGGGTGCAGTATTGCCTTGGTTATGGTGTGCTTATTCATCTGGAGAGTTACAATTATTGCTAAATGATATATATAAGTTTTGAACAGCACGAGATGGCACTCACACATTATATTTTGAGGGTGGACCTGAAATATTACGAGGTAATGAGGACAAACTGCATTCTATACAAAATTCCAACAGGGTGGCTACATCATTAGGGCAACCAGATGGTAAAATGGCCAGTGAGCTGTCCAGATCTGTCACATTTTAAGCATAATAAAAAGGAAAACATGATGAAGAATGAAGAAGATGAAGAAGACACCTACCAGTTGAGCTGCGGAAATCATGTCATGGACAAGAAAGAAAGGCCTTTTTATACAAAATTATCTTGTCAGTTAACATAATTAACTGTGGAGTGTCCTCCACATCTTTTCCTGCTTTTTACTGACACTGTCCCAACTTTTTTGAGCCACGGTGCTGGCCTAAAGTTTAAAATGACCATAAATATCCCATACAACAACAACAAAATCCAGTTTCAATTACTGATATGTTGTCCTTGGACTATTCTTAAACACATATATTGCTTGCATGATTTGAGAATTATAGCATTTATTTTTTATTTACATTTAACACAACTTCCAACTTCATCGGAATTGGGGTTGTATGTATGCATGTGTGTATGTATGTATGTATGTATGTATGTATGTAAAGTACTGTGCATAAGTCTTAGGCAGGTTTGAAAAAATGCTGTCAACTAGGAATGCCTTCAAAAATGGAAGTGTTAGTCATTTATGTTTATCAATTAGCAAAAGAGAAACCTAAATCAAATCAATATTTGGTGTGACCACCCTTTGCCTTTAAAAGAGCATCAATTCTTCCAGGTCTATTGCATAGAGTTTTTGAAGGAACTTGGCTGGTAGCTTGCACCAAACATCTTGAAGAACTACCACAGATCTTCTGTGGATGTATGCTTCCTGCCATATACAACCAATTTGGTGTAATTGGTTGATCATACACTTGACTATAATCCTGCAAAATCCCTGACATTGTGTGAAGATGTTTGGTGCAAGCTACCAGCAAAGGGTGGCCACACCAAATATTGATTTGATTTAGGTTTCTCTTTTGTTCAGTCACTGCATTTTGTTAATTGATTAACATAAATGATTCCATTTTTGAAGGCATTCCTAGTTGACAGCATCTGCCTAAGACTTTTGTGTATGTATGTATGTATGTATGTATGTATGTATGTATGTATGTATGTATGTATGTATGTATGTATGTATGTATGTATGTATATGTATTGAATATGAACACACCAGCTCTACGGCGGACCCTTTGTCACAGGTGACGGTGAGGGTGGCTCCTGTCACATACTGCTGATGTAAAGGTTGGACTGTGGAGTGTGGTGTCACATCAATGGGGCAAGTCATCCCTGCATTCACAAACACAAACATTTTCATGATGGCATTATTTAATGTGTTGAGAGCCTTGGATTCTTTATAGATTACTGCTATAACTGCAGATTACTGCTTTAGCTAGCTTTGCCTTTGTGTGTTGACAACGAAGAGAGGCACATTTGGAAGCTAACACACTAAGCTATTATTTTGTATTCTTTCTATCTGTATGTATGTTTGTTTGTCTCCACTTCCAGTTTTTGCAAATCATTTTCACACGTCTCAATACCATGTCCACTTTTTCAAAACTCTTAACACAGTGTGCTTTACCAACATGCATCTGAGCACATCAGTTAACATTTGCTGCAAAATGCACTACAGCTACCAAAACTCTTTACACTTCACCCAAAATTACTACTGCTGTCGTAACTATAATACACGCTGTCATTGGCAAGACTACAGTGGCGGTCAATGTCTGATAAGCTAAAAAAAAAAAAAAAAAACACAAACAACTTGAAACAGATGACTTAAAAATCTAGCCTTTGTCCTACAGTTTGGCACATTTTACTGATATGTAATGTAAATACACACTGTATCAAACTATCTAAGTGACATTTTTTATGTATTTATACACCTTTGACAATAGATGAATAAGTGTACAGGTATATACAGTGGACAGATAAATGATTCTTTGTATCTGGGTAAAGTACCATACATATTAGAAAATATTGAAGCTAATCACAAAACCAAGTGTTTTTCAGTTATTTGTCTATATTTTGTAATTTTCCAGAATTCTATAACTGCAGTATATATTTCAGAACTGAAAATAAATCGTATCAATCAAATATGCACAATCATGGAAAAAGAAAACAAATCACTTCAGAAACACACCAGGATGAATTGTACCATGTGTTACCTTCACCCTGTGCTTACATATATTACATTGTGTTCCACAGCAGAAAAGGTCAGCTCCCATTACCTGCATCACTTAGAGTTCCCGAAATTACAGTATGCCATACTACAAAAGGAAATCCATGTAAATGTAGGTAAAGATAGTTGTTGTCTGTGGAAGGTGGTTGTGGCCCTACCTACTGTAATGCTAATCTATGGTGCTGCTGTATTTTGGATAGGCCATGACTTACAGTACATACTGGTAATGGAACACAGCAATATCAACTTTTTTACATGGTAATGTTTTGCCCACAAACATGGAAATGTAATCTCTTAGTATACCTGGTAACAAGCTATTCTGTAACAATTCAAAATACTATGAAGAAACAGATAAGTATAGAAATGCTAATTATTACTGTAATAATTATTTGGCTAAAATATGATTGTCTCAACTACATTATTTCAGTTGTGTGACAAAATGCAAAAAATGTTGTGTTTGACATCGTCTTCTATTTGTTTTAGATTTTGACCCTAAAGTTAACCATTTTGGTTGAAGTGGTGATTGAATGCAACTGTGTCAAAGCAACGCAAAAGAGAACAGTGTTTGGCTCCCATAGTCTATGGTTTATCCAAAAGTGTTAAGAGTTTTGAAAAAGTAGACATGGTATTGAGACACACATGAAAATGATTGGTAAAGCTGTAACTGTAAAGCTTCAGGGTGTCTTGTGGGTCTCTCACTTACTCTTGGTCTTGTACACAACAGTAAAACCCTTGTTGGTCCCAGCACTGTCGGAGTCAAATAGAATCTGGACCTTGCTACTCCCAGTGTCGATAAGGCCGGGGGCTACGGTACCACAGAATGGCCCGTGAGTCTTTGAGCGGGTTACAATCTGCGGCAATACAACAAAAGTTGTACAGCCAATGGTTCAGTAAGGTCTTGAATCTTGTGTATATGTAATTTATGTTGAAGTAAAAGCAAAGAAATACAGTTGATGTTTGATGTTCAGCTTTAGATACTTTGAAGGTCAGCAAACGACAACTGAACAATATTTAATAATAAAGTCCTATATATACTACAGACTTAGACTTAAACTTAACCTGAGGTTTATGTGTGTACTGGTAAACATCCAGTATGACTGGATTTGCTAAAAATTACTTCCAGGCCTGCAGAGGGTGCTGGCGAGTCTCACCCTCACTGCATCAGCACATTCTCCATTGGGTTTGGCCTCTACATCGAAGTCTCCAGTAAACTCCAGCACCAGCTGCAGGCCCTCCTCCACAGACAGGCTGTAGGAGCAGTGGGCGTCATCAGCATAGGACTCGGGGCTACCTGGAGGATTTACCTGGCCTCGCACAGACCCTGACAGATCTTCAGTACAGCTCACTGAGAGAGACAGAGAAGAAGAAGAAGAAGAAGAAGAAGTAAGAGGAGGAAGAGGAGGGGGGAGAAAGAGAGAGAAAAGTAGGAACAGACAGAGAGTGGCAATAAAAGGAGAAAAACAGAAAGAGAGGGAGAGAAAGAGAACAGGGACAGAGATTAGAGTAATGAAGGAGAGAGAGACGAGAGAGAAGTGGTGAGAAATATGGAAAGACAGAAGAAGAATGGAAAATGGTAGTGTGGGAAAGAGAGAGGTACAAGAGAATTGAGGAGGAGAGAGGTAGTGATACCGATGGAAAAGGCAAGAAGGAAAAGAAATCAAAAAGGAAGTTTAGATATAGATGGGAGGAGGGCAAATGAAAGTCAAAATGAAGAAGGCAGAATGACAACAGATGGGAGAAAGGAGTACAGGTGAGAGAAGACAGCCATTTTTTAATTAATAAAAGAGAATAACAAAACTAATCTACCACTCCAGCATCAGGCTTGCTGCCCTTGGTGTGGGTGTGTTGTGCGGGTGTATGTATGTATGTATGTATGTATGTATGTATGTATGTATGTACGTACGTATGTACGCATGTACGTATGTATGTATGTATGTATGTATGTATGTACAAACGTATGTATGTATGTATGTATGTATGTATGTATGTATGTACGTACGTACGTATGTATGCATGTATGTATGTATGTATGTATGTACGTACGTATGCATGTGTGCATGAGCAGGCAAGTGCATGTGATTATGAATGTGTGTAAATGTCATGAATGTGTGTGAGCACTGTGTGCGTGTGTCTGCCTCTAAATAGTGAGTCGGTGCACTATACTGTATCTGTCTTGTCTATACTGTGTTTTAACAGTTCCATGCATCACCAATTGTTCCTGGTGAAATGTTGTTTTGTCTCACTATGTACTGTGTATATAGCTGAAAATACATTGAAAACCTACTTGACTTGACTTGGGTGTCTTACCGCTGCAGGTTTGGTTGTCTGCGTTGAGGAGGTAGCCAGGCGGACAGGCGCACATGTAGCCGCCGATGAAGTTATAGCAGAAGTGGGAGCACTCGTTGTTCGGATCGTCACACTCGTCATAATCTGATGATCAGACAGAGGGTCAGAGGTCAGAGGTCTCTCACACACGCACACACAAACACACACATCTGCATGCTGTGGTCTTGTTGTCTCCCACTATGCCACTTACACTGTATGGTGTAGAAGGCCCAGTGAAGGAGAGAACCTGGCTAACCATAGGAGTAGCCACGGGTTTGGCTGGGGTGGGCCTGTGCCCACCCACTTGTCAATCAGGCCCACCCAATCAGAAGGGTCTCTTTGTTTGATTTCTGTATTAATAATGATAACCTATATCTTTTGGGCTGGGCCTACCCGATTTTATGCTGTGCTCAGCCATTTTATGATTTCTGGCTATGCCACTGTGGCTATCTACTAAAATCTAGTATGTATTGCTTATAGCCTACTGTATTAACGAAAATACGGTAGTAGTGTTTTCACCTGAATTCTGTTGTCCTGTTCTTTCCCGCTGTGTCACCACAAAGTGTCCTTGCTAATTAATATTATCTATTATACATTGCTGATATTGTGAAATATCCGATAGCAGTGTTTCTGTCCTGTTATCTCCCACTGTCACTTACCTTGTATGGTGTAGAACCCCCTAAAGCCGGCGTGTCTCTCTGTGTTGGAGTAGTCTGCACTGAAGGACACGTTGAGACAGCCACCAGGGGAGGACACCAGAGAGGGGTTGGCGGAGAGGCGCAGTTCCTCCAGTGACATCGTCCCACACAGCGTAGAGATCAGGCTGCCATCAGCATATACCTTTGGGGTTGGGAAGGGAAGAGGAACAGCAATATATAGATAGAGGGAGAGTGGGTGAGAAAAGTGCTCACATGGCCACATGTTTTTTAACATAATGTGGACTGTTAAATGTTAAGAGCCACATTAAAAGGACAAATAATTTTGGCCCCACAGCTGTTTTACTGCAGCTATTTATTTATTTATTGTGACGGCCCCTGGGCCTACTGTGTTGGGGTTTCTCATGCTCTTTCTCATGGGGCCGCTCCTGATCAATGATGGGCTCCACCGGCGCGCAGGCGGCGGCCTGGCATATTAGGAGCGTAGCAGCATATTTCCCGCACGCAACATCCCTACACAACTGATACCTGACCAACTGACCACGTACCCTGGCTCTCTGCTTTTTGACTTTTTGAGCCAACTTTACTAAAATAAACATTTTGTGTGCACGCTTCACGCTTGTCTCGCTTCCCTCTATTGTACTGGTTACCCTAGGCCATTTACTTATTTATATATTTACTTATTTATTATTCTATCAGGCAAAACTGTACCAAATGGAGAAGCCTCTGTATCGTACCATATCAAATTGTGGAACTTTTGCATTGTGTGTATGCATATGTACCTGTGTGTGTGCGTCTGCATGTCTGCTAGTATAATATGTGTGTGTTGTGTGTATGTATGTTATGGTACGACATTTGCATATTTCTTTGGTCACTGTGTGTGTGTATGTGTGTGTGTGCATCATACCTTCAAGGCATCATTCTCACACTCGTAGCCGTCCTCCAGGTCGAGGTGTGTCAGGGCCAGGGTGAGAGTGTGCCCAGGTGGGGCACAGCGTGCCCAGTTGAGGCCGGTGAAGGGCTCGTACCCCCTTGGATAGCCAGGAGACTCCACCCACCCAGCCAGGGGCATAGACCCACACAGGGGCAGGAAAGCAAGACAAAGACTAGAATGGATAGATGGATGGATGGATGGATGGATAGAGAGATAGATACACAGATAGAGAAGTCCAATTAAATGAAGACTCAGCAAAAATCCAAAAATAGAAGGATGTTGGGGAAAGAGGAACTGAGTAGTCGATTATGGAAGTGAGTATTCATTTACTTATATGCAAAAACAATTTTGATCAAAAATAAAAGATAAAACAGAATGATCGGTTGAAGAAGATGCTGAAACGCATACATTAAAATGTGACATTCAAATAAAAAAAACGAGAAGTAATTGGATCTTACTCTGTTCTCACTCAATTAAGTGTGACACTGAACACACAAAGCACAACAATCAGAACAGAATTTTCATTGACCAAGGATTAGAAATATAACGCCAAATAGAAAACTGGATTACCGCTGTATTCAGACAGAGAGATATTTACATCAGAATTCCCTTAGAATGCCTACCTGACATGGAACATTCTGGAATCTGCCCTTGTTTGCTCCAACAGAGCTGATGTCCTGCTGTACATACCCCAGTTATGTCTGTCAACTTCTCTCTTCTACTCTACTTCTTGTCTTTCACTTCCATGCCTTTCTTTCTCTGAGGCTTTCCCTTCCCCTAAAACCCGCTCTCCCTCCCTCTCTCCCTAAATAAATAATGAATGACATTACGCTAAACATTATATTGAAGTTATTTATTTGTAATAGAGCATAAATTGACGACAGAAAGTGCGAATGTGTTGCTTTATGATAGAGTTGGTAAAAACTTCTTAAAAAGAGGGACAGGATGAAATTGATGATAATCACGAAACGCAAAGGAAGAGATATATGGAAGACTTGGAATAGAGATACAGAGAGAGCAGATGGAGGAAGGGACAGAGAGACAAAGAGGGAAAAAGTGATGGAACACTGTGTTGTTAACAGGATAAAGTGACTCGTATTTGTGTTGCAGTTCAACTCCCTGCAGCGGTTGTGCATTTCCTCAGGAAAGGCGGGAAACAAAGAAAGTTCGTGCTCTCATGTTTCCTTTGGTGCACTACACTACTCTTATGGCAGCTGTTTTCACTTGGGTTTTTAAAAATCATAAGAGGAATAAACACTTTACTGTCTGATTATTTCATCACTGTAACTATTCATAGCATCTTGTGTGATTGATGTGCTGTCAGCTAACTGTGTACTAGCTTAGCATGGAGACTTCAGTTGGAGTAATGCCATTGGTTGCCAAGCTTAAATATTACGAATTTGCTTTAATATTGTGTATGTTTAAATATAGATCTGCCACAACTCAGGTGAAACCAGTATTGCAAACTGTCAGCATAGAGAACCATAGGCTGAGACTACTAGCTTAGTTGAGACTACAGCTATAGACACTACCATTTGAACTAACAATAACATTACCCACTGCAGTGGCTGCTGGGATAACTAAAACTGTTTACATTAAACAGATGTCGGTGGCCAAGCTTTATTATCATGAATGTTTAAATGTACCACCACTCAGGTGAAACCGGCAAATCGGTGCACTTGAATGACATCATGATCACTGATTGGCTGGGTGTAATATGGGCCCTGGACAGACAACTTGCTTGTCAATCTGGGAATAATAGTTACTTGGTTAAATGAGATTGTGTGCAGCACCCACACCCGATGGGCAGGCCAGTGGGATCAATGATACAGATGTTCTGTTGCATTATCTGTCTACCTGTTTCTATCTGATTCTCTCTTTACCTGTGTTTTTTGTATGAAGCTTAAAACAAAAGAGAGCGTACACAGATGCCCGCACATACTATACCCAGGGCCGGTTCTAGGCAGGCACATACTGTATGAGGGGGCAGTCAGAAATGTGAGGGGGGCATCATGTACATATTATGCCCCAGCACTTTTTTTGTGTGCTAATTTAACAGGTAACTATATATCTATGGTGACTGCCTCCAGAATACAGCTTGCTGATACTAAAGGTGCAGTTATGCTAGCTGCTGTCTCTGATGTACTAGCAGCATCATCATTGCTACTACTGTTAGTACATGCAGGAGCAGCACTACACTTTTGAAAAACTCTGAACAAGGGATGCATTACACAGCGTTAACTTTCTCTTTGTGGGCTGGTGGAAGCTGGGGTAGAAAATAAGTAAGCTGGCTTTGTAAAAAAAAATATATATATATATATATTATATGAAACAAAACAGTGCAGAACTACAGCATGGGGAGGGGCTTTACTTAGGGGCCCTCACCCAGAAATTTTGCTATAAATTATATGTAATTTTGTGCATTCTGGTGCATTTTTACAGGCTCTTAGATCTATAGAAATGGTTTTTCCAGTTGTATCTATAGAAATAGGCTTAGCATTGAATTCAATGCCTTAATTGGTCGCCACTTAAAAGCATAGTGATTTGGTGAAACTAAAATGTCAATGCAACACCATCAAAAAAACGAGGTAATTTTAACTCCTCCTGCCCCTGCCACTCCAGCGCTGAGAGAACGAGATTTAGGATGACATGCTACAGACTGAACAACAGCACAATAGCAGTTTTGCTAGTTGTGCTAACGTCAATATGAAGCTATAAGCAGGTTGTGGATGGATGTTGAATGCAGAAAGACAACATGAACAATGTCAAACAAGGACCACTTAAACGCAACGTAAAGTAGTTTAGCAACTCGTCTCAAGTGTAACCTTATGGAAAAGCAACGTTAGCCAACCAATGCTGCCCTCAACCTGTCAGAGAAGTTATCCTACCTGCAGTGTTTCCAAGCGCACAACTTCTTCCTTATTCTGCCACTCTCTCTTTCACTCTTGTCGTTTTTAACACCGCGAGTGTGCCCCAAAACGTTAATTCATGGTTGTTTTCTCCATGCATTCTTCATGCATTTCTCCAACTCCAGCGAGCTCAAGCCCACCGTCTCAACATTCCAAAATAGAATGTTGAACCGCTAACCAAAACTGTAGCCTACAAGAAGCCATGAATCGCTGTCTAAATTAGTCCAAATTCATTTCAATACACACAGATTAATGACATAGCCATGTTTAAACAATAAACACAAAGGTAATATAAACAAATAGGCATTTATCTGTAATTTGTCAGTCTCTCTATGCGCCACATGTTGCATACCCTTTTGCACCACGGCATTGTTTCTGTCGGAACCGTAGCCCTGTCTATAAGCTGAACACTATTAACAGCGCCTATGAATACGAAAAAAGCATATTTGAATTTTACTTTGTTCTTAGTTTCACCTGGCTAAATAACATGCTATTTTCTGATAGAAAAAATAATTCGGTGACCCCACCAAAAATTTTGGCGACCCCACTGGGGATCGTGACCCCTACATTAAGAATCACTGTTCTAGTGGACTTTGCTCTGTCAACCACGTTCTATTTTTTTTCCTTGTCGCGTGGCCGTGCTGAAACCTGACACTACCCCTGCATCCGAAACCTTAGTAGGCACTGCGTTCTATGCAGTGCTTACCACTCGACCGTTACAGTAGTAGTCTACGTAGAAAACTAGCCAGTAGCAGGTACAATTCGGACGTACTACGACATCGCAATCTTGCCCGTCCTCTGACCCGGATGTTTACATTAACGTCATGATTTTGCCAGCTTATAGTAAACGGTTAGCTGCTTTTTATCAGATAACCTCATCATTTATGTGCATTTGTGACGTGAACAACTACTTACATGGCTTTTATTTACTGAAGTGCACATTTGTACACTGTCAGACAAGCGACCGGAGTCTCCGCCATCTTGGTTACTTTTAACGAGCGGGAAGTTTTTGGTTCTTCTTCTCATAGACCGTAGAAGAGAATGGACTGAGGGATGGCGTCGTTTTCAATGGGAGCCGTTGAAGCACGATTTTGAGATTTTTAATTGGTCACAAGGCAACTGCGCAAGCGCGGGGTGACGTACGGTCACGTCGGCCAGCGAACCCAAATACTATAAATTGAGTGGTAGATGCTCAATCACAAATCATACAGCGTACGCTTCTACCGTTATAGCTGCAATCACTTAGTGGAATGGGGGGCTAATATTGTATGTGGGGACTTGATTCTTCGTCAACTAACTTTGGTTCCAGGCAGTCTTGCAAGCCAGCATGTCAAGGGAGCTAGCTAGTTAGCATGTAAACTACAAGCTATAGCGTGTAGCTTAGCTTAGCAGTCTTTCTCAATTCACTTGCATCGAATAGTAAAATCCATAAAGATAGCGATTCTGCTTACAAACAAATACCAAGTTCTACGCTTATTTTTCGGGAAATAGTGATGTAAATGTTTCCCCAACATGAATAGAAAAGTAAACGAGCATGACTGTGGCTACAGCTTGTTATCCAACCAGTACGGTAAATTTTCTCCTGTGCGACAGAAACTCACTAGCCGTCGCATGATTTATGGCGTCATTTTTAGCATAATTTCAGATAAACGTTTCTTACAAGGCAATAACATGACAGATTTCTGATCGAAGCAAATATGTTTTGCTGTGCCCTCTCCGGTTTACAGCAATGCCAATATCAAGGTACGGATGGCTTCTCATGTAAAGTTGTTTGATTTCAAAGTGACGCTAAAATGAATGGAAGTCAACGGAATGCCACATGCTATTGGTCATTTTCCGGGTTGAGATTTCCATAGACATACTATACATGTATAGTATGTCTATGGAGATTTCCCCATGGGTGCTTCAACTTCCGGATATATTCCTACCCCCTTGCTTCTTCTACGGTTTTCAACCTCCCGGTGACTTTTGGGATAGCGTAGTGTAGTTCGCTTGCACACTGCAAAATACTACCAGAAATAGCAAGCCATCCGGGTACTTTTGGCCCGGCTTCGCCTACTACTGAAAGCTTACTAAGGTATTCGGATGTTCTAGGTCGTGGCTTCCTCATTTTTGGCTACTATGCAGGCGGCTAGTAAGGGTATTCGGATGCAGGGTATGTGGTGGTTCATTTGCATCCTGCAACAGTCATTGGATGTTTACTGAGGGCTGGGGGGAAACTGTGTGCGGCGCACCGCGGAGGGACAGAGAGATGAGAACGAGAAAGAAGCTAATACTGTATAGTGTGTGTCCTATTTTTGGCGGATTTGTCCGCTACTGTAGATGTTTTTGTCAACTTGTAATGTGTTAATTTTCTGAGTATAATAAAATGTGCTTTCTCAACTTCTAAAATTTTGATTTAAGGGGGCAACGCATTGATTTGAAGGGGCACTGCCCCCTCTTGCCCCTGCCTAGAGCCGGCCTCGACTATACCCTTGTCTAGTATTACTCAACAGTCATGCTTTTGGATTAGTGCACCAAAGGAAACATGAGGACATGAACTTACTTTGTTTCCCGCCTTTCCTGAGGTAACGAACAACCGCTGCAGGGAGTTGAACTCCAACACAAATACTAGTCACTTTATCCTGTAAACAACAGTGTTCCATCACTCTCTTCCTCTTTCTCTCCCTATCTCTAAATTCTTCGATCTCTCTCTCCCTTTGCTCTCTCTCCCTCCCTCCTCTCTCTCCCTTCCTCCACAGCAGGACATCAGCTCGGTTGGGGCAAACAAGGGGAGATTCTAGAATGTTCCATCTCAGGTATGCATTCTAAGGCAATTCTAATGTAAATATCTCTCTGTCTAAATACAGCGGTAATCCAGTTTCTGTTGGGTGTTATATTTCTAATCCTTGATCAAAGAAAATTCTGTTGTGATTGCTGTGCTTATGTGTTCAGTGTCACACTTAATTGTGTAAGAACAGAGACCAGAGTAAGCGCCAAATACATTTTGCTTTTTTTATTTTGATGCATGCGTTTCAGCATCTTCTTAAAGCGGTCAATTTGTTTTATCTTTTGAAATCAAAATTGTTTTTGCATATAAATGAATGAATACTCACTTCCATAATCGACTACTCAGTTCCTCTTTCTCCAACATCCTTCTATTTTTGGATTTTTGCTGAGTCTTCATTTAACTAGACTTATCTATCTATCTATCTATCTATCTATCTATCTATCTATCTATCTATCTATCTATCTATCTATATATCCATCTGTCTGTTTATCCATTTTAGTCTTTGTCTTGTTTTCCTGCCCCTGTGTGGGTCTATGCCCATGGTGGGGTGGGTGGAGTCTCCTGGCTATCCAAGGGGGTATGAGCCCTTCACCAGCCTCACCTGGGCACGCTGTGCCCCCCCTGGGCACACTCTCACCCTGGTCCTCACACACCTCGACCTAAAGGACAACTATGAGTGTGAGAACGATACCCTGAAGGTATGATGCACACACACATACAGTGACCAAACAAATATGCCAATGTACATACCATAACATACATACACACAACACAGACATAGTACTGTACATTTACTAGTACACATGTAGAGGCACATACATAGGCACATTATGTGGCCGATTCTCCCATAGGCGCGCAAGTCTTTTCTACGCACGCACTTCTTAAGCACTTTCGTCTTGCGCGGATTCTCCCCTCTGAACCTCTGCCACTCCCCTAGCGCTTAACTCCGAAGTACAGCGCGTAACTCAACATGGGCGTGATATATGTAAAATGAAAGCAACGTCAGTGCCAAGTGCAAGAATTACGGCTACCAAGAAAACATGGGACATGGACTTTCTGACTACACATATAAAAGCAGTGGCAGTCCGTGGGAAACAGAAAAGAACTTTAAATTTGAATATGCAAGCAAACAAGTGGTGCAAATGATCTTTGTAGCCCATTACTTTAAAAAGTCCGGTTTTACAAAATATATATGCCGCGATAATGAAATAAACAATAGCTATATTCGTTGTCAAGCGCAACACTGTTCATTGAAAAATCTGAGAGTAAGGAGTAGCCTACATTCTAGGCACTCAAACGGTATCTAACCACAATGCAACATTTTCAGCGTCAGACTGCAAACAGCTGCAAACCGTCAAATTCATCAAGTCAAATACAGCTAGTCTATGTCAACAGTAGAATCTGTGTGGGCGCAGTTGCGCGCTTTTTTTCACTTACGCGCCTTTTACAGTTTTGCATTATAGAATCTGCAATAAAACAGCTGTGGGGGTTATTTAAAATGATTTGTCTCTTTATTGTGGCTCTTCACATTTAAATAAAAACGTGGCCATGTGAGCACATAAATATGACCTGGTGTCTGTACTCACCCACTCTACATCTCTATCTACCTTCCTCTCTCACACGCGCACAGACACACACACAGACACAGAAATTATTTCTAGCAGTGTTTTTATTTTTGTGCTGTTTGAGAACATGCCTGATCAGGGTCATCATCTTTTACTCAACCCCACCCCAACCCCAAAGCTGTATGCTGATGGCAGCCTGATCTCTACGCTGTGTGGGACGATGTCACTGGAGGAACTGCGCCTCTCCGTCAATCCCTCTCTGGTGTCCTCCCCTGGTGGCTGTCTCAACGTGTCCTTCAGTGCAGACTACTCCAACACCAAGAGACATGCCGGCTTTAGGGGGTTCTACACCATACAAGGTAAGTGAAATAGTGGAAGACAACATGACAACAAACATTCCTATCATATATTCTTTTAATAGAAGCAATGTATAACAGATGATACTAATTGGCAAAGTCACCTTTGGTGGCACAGTGGGAGATAACAGGACAACAGAATTCAGGTGAAAACACCACTCCCGTATATTCACTAATACAGTAAGCAAAATATAAGAGATTTTCGTGGTTAGCCACAAGGGCGTAGCCAGAAATCATGAAATGGCTGGGCCCAGCATAAAATCAGGTGGGTCCAGCCTAAAACACACAGGTTATCGTTATTAATAAAACAATTAATCAAACAAAGGGACCCTTCTGTCTGGCTGGGCCTGATTGATAAGTGGGTGGGCACAGGCCCACACAAGCCCACTGGTGGCCATGCCTATGGTTAGCCAGGTTCCCTCCTTCACACCATACATAGTGGGAGGCAACAAGACAACAGAATGCAGATTTGTGTGTGTGTGTGTGTGTGTTTGTGTTTGTATGACACCTTTGACCCTTTCTGGTCATCAGATTATGACGAGTGTGATGATCCGAACAACAAGTGCTCCCACTTCTGCTACAACTTCATCGGCGGCTACATGTGCGCCTGTCCATCTGGCTACCTCCTCAACGCAGACAACCACACCTGCAGCGGTAAGACACGCACACAACACACCCACACCAAGTGTAGCGAGCCTTGAACTGGAGTGGGAGATTATGTTTCTGCTATTTTGATTTAAAAATGTCTGTCTTCTCTCACCTGTATTACTTTCTCCCATCTGTTGTCATTCTGCCTTATTTGTTTTGACTTTCATTTGCCCTCCTCCTCTCGTCTATATCTACACTACCTTTTAAAACAGCATGAAACACAAACTAGATGTACCGCATACCAGTACATGGTATGACCGCTGCAGTGTATTGAAATATAAGAACTGTTGGTATGATGAGGGTGTGGTAGAGCAGTGTTGTGAGGTGAGAATTTGTGTGGAAATGATTTCCTGGAAGTGGGCATGGATGTGGGTTTTGAATGAATGACATTGTGTGTGTTTATATAGTGTGTAGGAGTGATTTGTGAAAGGAATAGGCAAAATGAGCTTTTGTACAATTACAGCGGCCCCTATGGGCCCAATTTTATGGCATGTGCTGTGCTTTTAGAGGTCTTTGTGTTGATTGTGCATGACATATTTTATGCTACCTTCTTAGTCCAAGATATTGGCAATTCAAAATCTCAATTTTTGCATTTACCCATATCACTAGGTGGCGCTATGCTTTAAGTGAGTGTTTATGGGCTGGGTCGATACGCCTCTGTAACCGACATACTAATGCAAAATCGTTGTCTTGGGCAAAATTGTTTTACAAATTTTACAAATTATTAAACAAAAACAGTTTTTCGGCACATAGCTTCGGCGAAAAACATCGCCCCCTATGACGAAATGTCACAAAATTTAGTACACATCAAAAGAGGGCTGTTTAGAGTTGGCATGTTAAATTTGACCACATTTGATCAATTAAAAGCCAATATATGGACTTTTGAAGAATTTTAAGCTACGTGTTAAATGTTCATTGACGTTTAACTTTGAAACGGTTTATCTCAAGATAAATCCTTTGATAACATTTTGTCAGCATTGTCTGTAGATGACATATACTAAATTTGGTGAGATTCACATGAACAGCCTATGACGAGTTCGTTCAGATTCGTTTTCGCAATGTTAAAATTTCACGGAAATTGTTTTCCTTGGAAGTGGGCGTCAACCACTGTTTTCAATGCGTGAGGGTCAATAGATTTGAAAATAAAAAAAAATTGTTTGTAAACATTAGCATTCTCTAGATAATAGGCAAAATTTTTGACATTTGACATTGACATTTTGTGCAATTACAGCACCCCCTATGGACCAAATTGTATGGCACGTGCTGTGGTTTTAGAGGTCTTTGTGCTGATTGTGCATGACGTATTTTGTGCAGTTCCCACCTTCTCGGTCCAAGATCTTGGCAACTCAAAATCCCAATTTTTGCATTTACTCTTATCACTAGGTGACGCTATGCTTCAAGTGAGTTTCTTCAGCCGGTTCGAAGAAAATAACACTACCACCCCAACAAAAGCCCCTACTGACCCAGACAACACACCACTCCAACTGGACCCAGTGGACGTGCGGAGGACCCTTCTCAAAGTGAACCCCAGAAAAGCTGCAGGTCCAGACAACATACCCGGTCGTGTGCTCAGAGACTGTGCAGACTCACTCACAGATGTCCTCACAGATATTTTCAACATCTCTCTGAGCCAAGCCAGCATACCAGAAAGCTTCAAAGCTACCACCATCGTACCACTACCAAAGAAATCCCCAGCTACATCACTAAACTACTACAGACCCATAGCACTCACTCCAATAATGATGAAGTGCTTTGAAAGGCTGGTCAAAGCTCACATAACAGCCAGCCTTCCCACTACTCTGGACCCATACCAGTTTGCCTATCGCCCCAAGCGCTCCACTGATGATGCCATAGCAACAGCACTCCACCTATGCCTGGCTCATCTGGAAAACAAAAACAGTCACGTACAGATGCTGTTCATTGACTTCAGCTCCGCTTTCAACACGGTCATCCCACAACACCTGGTGAACAAACTGAGTGCAGTCGGCATCAGCACTTCACTGTGCAACTGGCTACTGGACTTTCTCACAAACAGACCACAGACAGTAAGAGTCGGCAAAAACTCCTCAGAGACCACCATCATAAACACTGGGGTCCCCCAGGGCTGTGTGCTGTCTCCATTGCTCTTCACACTGATGACCCACGACTGCTGTGCCAGATTCACATCGAACCACATCATCAAGTTCGCCGATGACACAACAGTGGTGGGCCTCATCAGTGACGACGATGACTCAGCATACAGAGAGGAGGTACATCAACTCATCAACTGGTGTGACAGAAACAACCTACAACTCAATGTCAACAAAACAAAAGAAATAACCGTGGACTTCAAGAAACAACACCCGACACACACCCCACTCACAATCAATGGCAGTGCCGTGGAGTCTGTGAAAAGCACAACGTTTCTGGGAGTGCACATCACAGACGACCTCACATGGACCACCAACACCACCTCCCTGGTCAAGAAAGCACAGACACGCCTTCACTTCCTGCGCAGGATGAGGAGAGCTGACCTCCCCACTTCTGCACTCACCACTTTCTACAGGGGTGCTATTGAGAGCATCCTGACCAGCAGCCTCTCTGTCTGGCACGGCAGCTGCTCAGCTGCGGACAAGAAGGCTCTACAGAGGGTGGTGAGGACTGCAGAAAAGATCATCAGATCACCCCAACCAACCATTCAGGACCTATACACATCACACTGTTCCAAGAGAGCCACCAATATCATTAAGGACACCACCCCCCCAGCACACAAACTGTTTGCCCTTTTACCATCTGGAAAGCGCTACCGCAGCATGCGGTGCCACACAAATAGACTGGGAAACAGCTTCTTTCCACAGGCCATCAGGCTACTCAACACAATGAAGAAGATTCCATGAACATGTTACTGACATCCACACACTGATGTCCATGCTGCTTTTACACTTGCACTTTACCAACTGCACCTTATTGCACCTTACATATTGCACATCTCACTTTTTCCTTTTTCACCTACACCAACTACCAAGAAGAGCTACCTCGAACTTTCCTCCTTGTTGGAAGCGTATATGTTTATCTGAATGTCTTATGTCTATTTATTGTGGATGTCTGTGCACACTTCATGTGTGTGTGTCTGTGTGTGTGTGTGTGCGTGCGTGCGTGCGTGTGTGTTTCTAGTTCAAATTGCACATTTGGTGTCTGGTGAAACGCAATTTCAGTCCTCTGTGTAATTTCTGTTACATAGTGAATTGACAATAAAGTACACTTTGACTTTGACTTTGACTTTGACTGTTCATAAGCAGGGTCGATACGTCTCTGTAACACCGACATATCACAAAAACGTCTTGTTGTTGGGTGAAACATTCATTGAGTTATTCAGCAAAAACTTTTGCCAGTCTCCACCTCTTTGATGGACACTGGCACAGCGGGGGGGGGGGGGGGGGGGGGGGGGGGTTGCCCTTAGGGGCGGCCCTTAGGGGCCAAAAGCCATTATTCACAAAATTCTAGGGCTACATGCCTACAAACATTCATGTCCCCTTGCGTTCATGTCCCCTTGCGCTTTCGCTAGCGCGGTCATAATAAGACATACACAATACACAGACCTTATGAAGATTGCTTACTATACAAATAACACTGAAAGCAAATACTGTACACAAACTGAGGGTGTACGTAGCAACCAGCAACAACATGCATTTTAAATACATGTATGATGATGAAAGTGCAATTGTACAGTCTTTCAAGGTGAGCACACATACTCCCCTGCGCGTAAGTGAAAAAAAGCGCACAACTGCGCCCTCGCGGATTCTACTGTTGAATTACTGTAAGTCTGTCATTTACGCGGAAATCAGTCAGTAGCCGCATTTTACTTGATGTAAACGTTTGCATCCGTTTGCAGTCTGACGCTGAAAATGTTGCATTGTGGTTAGAAATTGTGTCTGGCTTGCCCGAAATGTGTGAGAATAGGCTCGTTCGAGATTCCAGTCCGCCCGTCTGCAACTGGCTGCATACGTCAACGACAATTGCTGGTCACAGCAGGGGTGGGCATTAAATGAGGAAAATAAAGGCGAACACAAATCCTAACGAGACTGAGCTCGCGCCTCCCCGATCATCGTAGCAGATGACACACAAGTCATGTGTGGAGAGGGAGGGCGGGGGTTGTAGTCCTCTACAGTCTATGGTTGTAGTGGGGTGCACTGAGAGTTTAATTGAAGTCGAGTCTTTCTTATTGTTTAGATTAACATTGGAACAAAACGAGTTGCCCCAAAGTGCTCCACAACACAAACATGAAAACTAAGACAGCAAAACCATGAAACAAAGACCATAAGTAGGTATATAACACGGACAATGAAATAGAAATGGGATTAATAATTAAATAAATAATGGGCCGGGCTTGACAGCGTCAGATAAACCATCAGAACAAGGTAAAAATAAAGAGAAGAGATATATCTTCAAATTGGAGTACAATAACGTACACTTTAGATGACAAGTCCAGTCGGGGAGCACCGGACAATGCACCTGCACAGACGTCAGTGAACTTTTAACCAACCATGGCAAAGTAGCGTCACCGAGGAGGCGTTAGCTAGCCACTTGCAGTTGTGTGGAGGCAACTGGAAAGGTCTGTACGATTTGTCTGTAAGCGTCATGCTCCCGCGAGTTTTCGGGTCATGTGTCATGGTCGCATTGTTGTGACAACTCGTGACAACCTCACACATTTCGGGCATGTCGGACACAATTTCTAACCACAATGCAACATTTTCAGCGTCAGGCTGCAAACGGATGCAAACGGATGCAAACGTCTAGCTCAAGTCAAATGCGGCAAATGTCACAAAAATGCGACCATGTCACATGACCCGAAAACTTGCGGGAGCAAGACGCTTACAGACAAATCTTACAGACCCCTTGCAGTTGCTCCCACACAATTGCCGCATTTGACTTGAGCTAGACGTTTGCATCCGTTTGCAGCCTGACGCTGAAAATGTTGCATTGTGGTTAGAAATTGTGTCCGACATGCCCGAAATGTGTGAGGTTGTCACGAGTTGTCACAACAATGCGACCATGACACATGACCCGAAAACTCGCGGGAGCATGACGCTTACAGACAAATCGTACAGACCTTAGGCTCGTTCGAGATTCCAGTCCGCCCGTCTGCAACTGGCTGCATACGTCAACGAGAATTGCTGGTCACAGCAGGGGTGGGCATTAAATGAGGAAAATAAAGTCGAACACAAATCCTAACGAGACTGAGCTCGCGCCTCCCCGATCATCGTAGCAGATGACACACAAGTCATGTGTGGAGAGGGAGGGCGGGGGTTGTAGTCCTCTACAGTCTATGGTTGTAGTGGGGTGCACTGAGAGTTTAATTGAAGTTGAGTCTTTCTTATTGTTTAGATTAACATTGGAACAAAACGAGTTGCCCCAAAGTGCTCCACAACACAAACATGAAAACTAAGACAGCAAAACCATAAAACAAAGACCATAAGTAGATATATAACACGGACAATGAAATAGAAATGGGATTAATAATTAAATAAATAATGGGCCGGGCTTGACAGCGTCAGATAAACCATCAGAACAAGGTAAAAATAAAGAGAAGAGATATATCTTCAAATTGGAGTACAATAACGTACACTTTAGATGACAGGTCCAGTCGGGGAGCACCGGACAATGCACCTGCACAGACGTCAGTGAACTTTTAACCAACCATGGCAAAGTAGCGTCACCGAGGAGGCGTTAGCTAGCCACTTGCAGTTGTGTGGAGGCAACTGCAAAGGTCTGTACGATTTGTCTGTAAGCGTCATGCTCCCGCGAGTTTTCGGATCATGTGTCATGGTCGCATTGTTGTGACAACTCGTGACAACCTCACACATTTCGGGCATGTCGGACACAATTTCTAACCACAATGCAACATTTTCAGCGTCAGGCTGCAAACGGATGCAAACGCATGCAAACGTCTAGCTCAAGTCAAATGCGGCACTTTCCAGTTGCCTCCACACAACTGCAAGTGGCTAGCTAACGCCTCCTCGGTGACGCTACTTTGCCATGGTTGGTTAAAAGTTCACTGACGTCTGTGCAGGTGCATTGTCCGGTGCTCCCCGACTGGACTTGTCATCTAAAGTGTACGTTATTGTACTCCAATTTGAAGATATATCTCTTCTCTTTATTTTTACCTTGTTCTGATGGTTTATCTGACGCTGTCAAGCCCGGCCCATTATTTATTTAATTATTAATCCCATTTCTATTTCATTGTCCGTGTTATATACCTACTTATGGTCTTTGTTTCATGGTTTTGCTGTCTTAGTTTTCATGTTTGTGTTGTGGAGCACTTTGGGGCAACTCGTTTTGTTCCAATGTTAATCTAAACAATAAGAAAGACTCGACTTCAATTAAACTCTCAGTGCACCCCACTACAACCATAGACTGTAGAGGACTACAACCCCCGCCCTCCCTCTCCACACATGACTTGTGTGTCATCTGCTACGATGATCGGGGAGGCGCGAGCTCAGTCTCGTTAGGATTTGTGTTCGCCTTTATTTTCCTCATTTAATGCCCACCCCTGCTGTGACCAGCAATTCTCGTTGACGTATGCAGCCAGTTGCAGACGGGCGGACTGGAATCTCGAACGAGCCTATTTGCAAGCAGCTAGCTAACGCCTCCTTGGTAACACTGCTTTGCCGTGGTTGGTTAAAAGTTCACTGACGTCTGTGCAGGTGCATTGTCCGGCGCTCCCCCACTCAACTTGTCATCTAAAGTGTACGCTATGTAACTCCATTTTAAAGATATATCTTTTCTCTCTATTTTTACCTTGTTCTGGTGGTTTTGGTGCGTTTATCTGACGCTGTCAAGCCCAGCCTTTTATTTATTTAATTCTTAATCTCATTTCTATTTCATTGTCCGTGTTATATACCTACTTATGGTCTTTGTTTCATGGTTTTGCTGTCTTAGTTTTCATGTTTGTGTTGTGGAGTACTTTGGGGCAACTCATTTTGTTTCAATGTGAATCTAAAAAATAAGAAAGACTCGACTTGAACTGAACTCTCAGTGTACCTCACTACAACCATAGACAGTAGAGGACTACAACCCCCGCCCTCCCGTCCCACACATGGAGCGAGCTCAGTCTCGTTTAAGATTTATGTTCGACTTTATTTTCCACATTTTATGCCCATCCCTGCTGTGAAGAGCAATTGTCGTTGACGTATGCAGGCAGATGCAGACAGACGGGCTGACATCTCGAATACGCTAGTTACGCGCTTCGGGAGGAGCAACCCCAAAATTAGGATTGTCGCATGTAAATGGACCCTACGCGCATTCTACCCCCCACTTAAGTGTTTTTCTCTTTACGCGCCTCAAAGGGCTGTAGTAAGGTCCAGCGCCACTATAAGGCAAAATGAAATACTGCATTCGATGTTGGCTAGGCCTATAATGTCAACATTTGTTTTGCCATATTTAACATATCAAAGTGCGGAGGCAGTAATGTTTGGTTGTTGATCCTCATTCTTTAAAGGACAACGTTTCTCATAGCCATGACACTAGGCGCATTTTACTTGACCTAGACGTTTGCATCCGTTTGCATCTGTTTGCAGCCTGACGCTGAAAATGTTGCATTGTGGTTAGAAATTGTGTCCGACATCCTGAAATGTGTGAGGTTGTCACGAGTTGTGACAACAATGCGACCATGACACATGACCCGAAAACTCGCTGGAGCATGAAGCTTACAGACAAATCGTACAGACCTTTGCAGTTGCCTCCACACAACTGCAAGCGGCTAGCTAACGCCTCCTCGGTGACGCTACTTTGCCGTGGTTGGTTAAAAGTTCACTGACGCCTGTGCGGGTGCATTGTCCGGTGCTCCCCGACTGAACTTGTCATCTAAAGTGTACGTTATTTTACTCCAAATTGAAGATATATCTCTTCTCTCTATTTCTACCTTGTTCTGATGGTTTATCTGACGCTGTCAAGCCCGGCCCATTATTTATTTAATTATTAATCCCATTTCTATGTCATTGTCCGTGTTATATACCTACTTATGGCCTTTGTTTTATGGTTTTGCTGTCTTAGTTTTCATGTTTGTGTTGTGGAGCACTTTGGGGCAACTCGTTTTGTTCCAATGTTAATCTAAACAATAAGAAAGACTGGACTTGAATGAAACTCTCAGCGCACCCCACTACAGCCATAGACTGTAGAGGACTACAACCCCCGCCCTCCCTCTCTACACATGACTTGTGTGTCATCTGCTACGATGATCGGGGAGGCGCGAGCTCAGTCTCGTTAGGATTTGTGTTCGACTTTATTTTCCTCATTTAATGCCCACCCCTGCTGTGACCAGCAATTCTCGTTGACGTATGCAGCCAGGTGCAGACGGGCGGACTGGAATCTAAAACACGGCTATTATTTTTCTAAAATATCACGTGATATCACGAAAGAACCTTTTCTCCAATTAGGCAAATTACAAACAAACGACAATGAATGAATGAATGGATTAATTATTTTTTAATTACGTAATTGGTGTGAATATAAATGTGACCAACATCCTCTCATAATCAGAAACCAAAATGCCATCCTTGTACCTGCTCGCACTCCTGCGTCAATGGGAGAGAGAACGCCGAAGTTGAAGACGCGCTATAGGTCGCGTTTATAGGTCTAGATAAACATCCTGGGTTTCACTGACATGAAGTGCATGCAGCGTTTGGGCTATAGCTATTGTTTATTTCATTATCGCGGCATATATATTTGGTAAAACCGGACTTCTTAAAGTAATAAGCTAGAAAGATCATTTGCACCACTTGTTTGCTTGCATATTCAAATTTAAAGTTCTTTTCTGTTTCCCACGGACTGCCACTGCTTTTATATGTGTAGTCAGAAAGTCCATGTCCCATGTTTTCTTGGTAGCCGTAATCCTTGCACTTGGCACTGACGTTGCTTTCATTTTACATATATCACGCCCATGTTGAGTTAAAAAGAAGGAAAACAGTGATAGGCTGATGTGGTCCATTTGTTAGAGGGCCATTTTTTATTTGTCATATTATCACTATTTATTTGTGCATTTCTTTCTTATCTTGTGCTTGGCAGTGGTGGATTGTGGGGTGCCAACTCTGCCATACGCAGTCAAAGTGGAGGGACTGGTGTCGACGCGCTACAAGAGCAAAATTCACTTCAGCTGCAGCTCAAAATATTACCAACTAGAGAGTGAGGGTGGGCTGACAACATAATATAATTTTTTTTACATGTGTTTGTGTGTAAACACGTTGTCCTTTCATTGTTTGTTTTGTTGGTTTGTTTGTTTGTAGTGTGCATGTGTTATGTGCATGTGTGTGTGTGTGCACGCGTCAGTGTGTGTGCATGTGTTAATGTGTAGGTAGGCATGTAGATATGTATGAGTTATAAAGACATTGCCTTCTAATCCTGACGAATGATTGGACAGCAATGATGTAAAGGTGTTTGAGTGATATGTCTCTTAGTCTGTCTGTCTCCTCCTTTCCTAATGTATCCCTGTCTCTTCCTCTCTTTCTCTCTAAACTTCCCTCTCTTCCTTTAGAGGCATTCACATGTGAGGGACAAGGACTCTGGGAGTCCAGGACTGGTCAGACAAAAATACCAAGATGTCTCCCAAGTAAAAGATGTTTTAGTTTTTCTATATATAACAATATATAACAATTTTCTATAACATGTATATAAAAAACAAATATGAGGCCTAACCCTACATATCCTGTACATAGATGGCAACTTTAGGGCAGTCTTTTTTTATTTGCAGTTTGATGACTGACAGAGATTCAGATCTTTAGCAGTGGCAGGATCATGGGGAGGGAAAAGAGCCAAACCTGGAGAGTTACCCTGGCAGCTCCTAATCAAAAGCACAAGAGGTGGAGCCTCACTGATTAATGACCGCTGGGCTGTGACTGCAGCTCATGTGGTGGACGGACACAAATCACTGACGCTGTATGGAGGTATGGTAGATTCCATGGACCAAAAAGCAGTTGTCATGGAGACTGAAAAGATCATTATCCATCCTGACTACGAGAAAGGCATATCTCATGCCAGCCGGACGTCCTTTAACAATGACATTGCTCTGCTCAAAATGTCCTCTAGGGTAGAACTTGGTCCAAACCTCATCCCCATCTGTTTACCAGAGAAGTCAGAGGGCGCTGCCCTCGAGGGCAAAATGGGCACTGTGTCAGGATATGGAATGACAGACAAAGTAAAGACAGCAAGAATGTTACAATATGCAGACATAATGGAATATGAGACAGAAAAATGCAATGAAACACCCACAAATGAAGAAGGTAATCGGCTCATTTTCACAGACAATATGTTCTGTGCAGGGCTGGAAGGAAGTAGTGACAGCTGTGCGGGAGATGGTGGAGGTCCTCTGTTTGTGCCCAAATCAGGCATGGGGAATCCAGGTGACCCCTACAGGCTCAAAGGCATTGTATCTTGGGGACCTAACTGCCGTGACTATTCATACAAAACGTATTACACCAAGGTGCAGAATTATCTGGCCTGGATTAGGGAGACCATCGATCAGGAAGAGCAGGAAGGTAGTATTTAAGCCAGAAAAGACCCTGGAGTGAGTCATACTATATTCACTCCTATACTGTATGTGCTTCACAATCTGCAGCAAACGTCTCCTAAGTATAACTACACATAATTGTATGTCAAGTCATGAACATTTTCTGTGAAGTCTAAATGTAACTGTATTGCTTTCTGACAAATGACCTATGTAAATACACAGTTTACATGCACAGTAAATAGAGAGTAAATACAGTTGAGTGTTGCCTGTTTTATGAGTGAAAGAAAGTTGCCATAATAACAAGCCTGACAACTCTGAGCATGAAGTGGGAACACTCACTTCTTTGGTGAGTCTGATTTAACTATATGTACATTTGCAGTTTCCATTTCAGCAATTTCTCTTAGCAAATCGTTTGCATATTCTGACTTTTGTATGCTTACTCCAAAAGTCTAATGGAAAGATGCATGTAAAATGAAATCCTTGGTATGTGTTAAAGACATACCAAAAAAACATACCATTCCCACACTTCACACAAATTGCATACCCCTTTATATCTTTTTTTCACATATCTAACTTTCTGTAGCCTCCTATGCGCGACTGTGTGTGTGAGTGTGTGTGTGAGTGAGGAGGTGACTTCCGCTCCTGCTGTGATGTACGGGGAGGTGAAATCTCCTCTGTACCCTAAGGCATGTTGGGAAGAACAGCCTGGGAACCACAAGAAATTCCATTTGCCTCAAATGGAATTTGTGTGTTTGTGTATTTGTGCGTGTGTGGGTGTGTATGTGTGTGTGTTTAGTGCAGTGCAGTGCAGTAAAGCAGTTACCTGAAAATCAGTCATTAGAGTGAGTAACATGCAGCTACGTCAGTACTCCCTCCTTGGTAAGCCGCCCTCACACTTACTGCGTCACCCGCTCTTCTTCCGCACCGCACGCGTTTCAACTCAGGACTCTTTCCTGTGACGCAGGAAACTCTTCTACCACACATGCAGCTACTTATTCCACTGACTCCAAAGGAGGACACAACTGAATCATAACAGAGAGTAAAACAAATACACACACACACACACACACACATCTAGATTTATATTTACAAATAAACAAAATCAGGAATCATTCTCATGATCAATTTATTCTTTATCCTGTATTTACTGCACGTCCTAAACCAGTGGTTCCAAACCTTTCAATGGCTGTGTAGCCTGCAAGACACTATATGTCCTATCCCTGCAACACACGAAGCTTACTACTGTTACTTGATTACATGATCAAGTTACTTGTTACATGATTATTGCGGCCTGAACAAAATGCTAACACGTTATATGGTACATCATAATATAGTGGCAATTAGAATGTATTCAGGACAGTTTTAATGTACAGTGGTCCCTCACTATATCGCGGTTCACCTTTCGCGGCCTCGCTGTTTAGTTTCGCGGATTTTTTTAGTGCATGCAATCTCCTGTACAGTACAGAATGCACTCAGCTTGTAAAATTTACATAAATCTTCCACCGCTAGCTGTGTGACTCTGAAGTGCTGTATGTTTGCAAGTGTGAACTTTGCCTGTCTGAGAAAAGTGTATAAGTGTAGTGAGAGGTTTTACAGCCTTAAAACATCTATAATAATTGCAAAAAATAAAGCTGACTACTTCGCCTATCGGGGGTTATTTTTAGAACGTAACTCCTGCGAATAACGAGGGACCACTGTATAAGATCTTTTTCCACATATAGTCTGTACCTTTATGCTGGTGCTGACAACCCATTCATGGATTTATTTAGTGTATCCCCCAGAAATCATTCAAATAACCCCAGGAGTACTCTTACGACAATTTACCACTGTCGTGGTAAAGATGCTAAACATAATCTTTACTGCTGGACACTGTAACACATGGGGCCCTCACCTGTGTAATAACAAAGATGGTAGATGTCCCAAGATTCGTCATGACGAGCCACTTCCTGGAACCATGATCGCACGAGGGGTGGGACACAAATCCCCCTTTATGCAGTGGGGAATACTGTACAATGTCCTTTAAAAAAAACTACAAAAAAAGCTAAGTGTACAAAACATATGTTGAGTTTTTTTCTGATAAAAAAAGAAACAAGAATGGGACCACTTTCTCACTGTGTCTCTGCTGTGTCCACATCTATTTCTAATGCCTCTTTTTTCTCTGCATTTCATCTTGTTGCTCTTATCCAATGCAGTCAGGATATTAAGCCTTTCTGGAAATCACCACAGACATGCCCTGGACCTAAATAGTATAACTAAAGTGGATTTCATACAATCATGCGAAAAATACCACAGAATTGATCCTGGCCATAACCACAGAAGTTTATAGCTGAAGTGAGTTCAAAGCCTAGTTCTCCTTCTATATTTATTGTGTTTCTGATGTGTGTGGTAGTGTAAGAAGTTGGTCCTTTATGTATGTGCATGTGTGTGTGTGTGTGTCATTTTTTACACACTACATCTGATACATATAGTCTATGGTCTGATACCACTCTGACCTGCAACTTGCCTGTGGGTGTGCACATTTTTTTTTTTTTTTTTTTTTGCATAACCAAACTCACTTCCACACAAACACCTTATATTTTAAACATAGATAAGTGTTGTATTGAAAAAAAGAGGAAATTATGACTCCTCTCTTAAGTACATGTAAAGCAACTGCATCTATCTATCTATGTACATTTTTAGAGATCTAGCAATTACAATGTGATTCCACATTCTTTGAATCAAGTAGTTACTGGGCTGGTGGGAAGCTATAGTGGCTAAATGAAGTTCAGTGTAATCAAAATCTGCAGTCTACCCAAGTTCAGGTAACATACATAAATTATACATGTTGATGTAGCCAATAATTTACGTTATTACAGGAAGGAAGGTAACAAAAACATCCTTTAATTATAACAGTGTTGTTATGTTATACAGTAGGCTACTAAAAAAGAGGTAGGTAATTCTGAAAAGTAGATCATGACATAGCAGCAGATGAAAATGTTGTGTGACAAACGCATTGTCAGCAGACATTTCTGTTTCCCCCTTGTTATCATGAGGATGCCCACATGTCTTCTCTGGAACCCTGTGAGTCACACACAGCCACACACAGCCCTATGACATCCTTAGCCGTCTGGCCAAGAGTTTAATCATCTTGTGTTGGTTGGTGATGTTCACACCACTCCTACCTCTGCACCCACAGAACGAGACAGATGTCATTCATATCCGGAGGGCATATTCAGAGACTTGCCTCCAAAGTGACATGTTCTGAGGCCATTTTCAGCGAACAACTCGGTAATGCTTTTGTCTCCAGTCCCTTAATCCCACAATTTTTCCACTTTTTCATACATGGTAACATTTTGCTAATAAATGGGAAAGGCCACAGGCCCCAAGTGGAGTAGAATGAAGAAAAAAAGTACTGAAATACATAGAGAAGTGCATTCTCTATCAGCTTAATTGCTGTATAGTATCGTACCGAAGTTCAGCTAACATACATAAATAATATTTGTTGATGTAGCCAACAATGATGAGTCTCCAAATTGACCTATAGTAATTTATTTACTATTACTATCAGTTTAACCACCTGCTGTCTAGTATTATACAAAAAGGATGAGATGGTTGATAACTTTCTAAGAAAGGTGGCAAACAGTTCTTAGAAAGACTTCCACTATTACCAGTCAACTAAACTACGTATCATGAGCAAAAGTGCATTTTCAATGGTGATTCGTCTCTTTGAACTGTACTTTAAGTTCTCAGTAGTGCCACAGGATTACATAGTCCACTTGTAACCTGTGGCAGGCTTCCTATAATTTACTTGCATGCATAAAAACTGTTCGCAGAACTGTACTGCTCTGAAACGAAATGATCATCTGATAGAAATCAGGTGCCCAACGTTGAAAAAAGCCCTGAAGCAGACTTAATGTAGGCCAACAGATGTCCTCTTTGGCTCTCTGTAGCTTGGCCCACTGTTACTGTAATTGAGCGTGATGCGGAGTGGCTTCTGTGTCCGCTGTTACTGTAACTGAGCTCAGCGCAGCGCTAGCTGTGTCTGCGGTATGCTGCTGAGATTGCAATAAAGCATAGAGCAGTGCAAGAGACAGGAAGAAAAGACGAAAGAGAGAGAGAGAGAGAAAGTGGGGTTGAGTGCATGACAAGGGGCAAGGGCTTCCTGTAAGAGTAGGGCCGTCAGAGTGACACAGCCAGACCATGACAAAATGGGGTAATGTGTCAGCCTATTCCTTTTCCTCACACAAAGGATCTTATACCCTGGGGCTAGTACAGTTCCAGTTAAAAGAATTGTGTTAAAATGGTTGTGTTAAAAATCTATGTGTGTGTGTGTGTGTGTGTGTGTAAATATATTTCATATTATCATATTTCCACATCATGCCTACTGTGTATGTGGCATCTGACATTTAGCCAGGAGATCCACCATCAGCCCTGTCCAAAGTGTGTAACCAAGCACTCACTCAGCGATCACAGGACTGGCTGTGTATCCCCTAGTCTTAGACTCCATTAAGCAACACATCATTGCTGGGCCTGCCCTTAGACACAGTGCAATCAAACACCCCATCATCACAAGACTGGGACTTTGGACACTAACTCAGAAACCATGCATAGATGAACAACGGAGTACAATGAACAAACTTAGGAAGTTTTGTGCTGTCTATGATGATGTTCATAGGAACTTTCCTGTGACTATAGACATAACACTAATAATGATATGTGATGACTTAAAGCAACACTAAGTAGTTTCTTCAACCTTACGATAATGTTTCTAAATGGTTTCAGTGGTTCATTAACTTGTAACTAGGTGAAAGGCACTTCTGAATTCACTTTGCTGCCCTCCATGGGTTATAACCGCAGTAAGTAAGTTTGGAGGGGCGGACCGTCTCTGTAGTTCTGTATGAGAGACAATTCCACTTCCAACCTGTAGGGCGACTGAAGGCGAAAATTACTTAGTATTGCTTTAATGGGCTGTCACAATCAAAACAACACAAGCTAATCTGTCCACATGGTTCAGCACAAAGTAGTAGCCGCAGGCACTTCAAGCACCAGGTGGGTGAGGGCTCAAGCTGGCGTCACACTGAACGTGGTAAGCACCCCACACCTCATGGTAAGCACCCCACTCCCACTCCCCATTCAAGTTTATCTGCTAATGTTTGTTTTAAACTTTGGCAACAGAGTCAAATTTTGATTGAGCAGTGGCGGTTAGTTTGTGCTGAACCTAGAAAGCCACCCTATGCAAATAATGCTTTTGTTTGCCCATGCACAATGGGCTTCTATTATAATGCAAGCATATTGAAACAATGGACATTGTACAGTATACTTAAGTATCTTGACATGATCTACTTAATACGTTTATTTTTCACCTGGGTAGGTTAGTGAGAACTAGGTGTTCCTCAGCAGTGGGACCTGGCTAAAGCATATAAAGTATATACATTTATGTCTGTATGTGCGTATATTTATATACTGTATTTGAAAGTCAGTTTGTAGAACACCTCAGCGATAGCTAATTTTGGCTGTGAAGGCACTGTGTTTTGGTGTGGGGCTCTGGGGCAGGAAGGAAGATTGAAGAATGGGAGCCGCGCAAGCGGATAATGGGGGGGGCATGGGGCTTTCCGCAAGAGTAAGCGAGGTGAAAAGACAAACAGAGTGTGTGGCGCAGACAGAGAGAGAAAGAAAGAGAAGGGAAAGGTGAGGGTAGAAGACAGTGTAGATGGACATCTGAAAGGGAGGTTTTCACCCATTTTGCATCTTAAATAGTAATCTAATTTTTGAGGAGAAGAGAAGAGAGGCTCAGAGCTTACATCTGATCAGTTTGAAAAGGGAAGTGAAAAGTCTGACACGTTACACGTCTGTGGGAGGGATCCACAGTGACAGTGACGTAAGATCCACACAGTAAAACCAAAATCGAATGCAGAAACTTTTTCAAATAAGATTGAAGTAGAGAGAGGTGGATTGGAAGGAACCTTTATACTCACAACAGCTTCTTTACAGCACACTGGATGACAGAAGACAAGAGAAACCTTTTGTCCTACACAGAAACAAGACAACGAGACCAGGACTTGTAAACTGCCCTCAGTGTAGACCTCTTTTCTCTTCTCTTCTCTCCACTGGCGTCTACCAGTCTATGCTTGCTTGGTTGACAGCATGGGCCCTGCCAAAGACACTGGAAATTGCAAACCAGGTACAGCGGATTCTTTTTTTTTTTAGATTAGATTAGATTCAAGTTTATTGTCATTATACATGTATAAATACAGGGTAACAAAATGTGGTTTAGCATCTAATCAGAAGTGCAAGGATCAGCAAGTGCGATATTTACAGTATATAAAAAATAGAACAATACAGTATATTACAGTGTAGTTTATAGTGAATTATGTACAAATAAATAGGGCAATATGAACAGGTGGGAATAGTTTGGTATTAATATACGTGAGGGATATAAACAGATATATTATAAGCAAGTATTCAGTTGAGCTATTAGAATATATGATGTGCTTTGAAGTAGTACACAGGTGTACAGGTGTGCTATACATATATATGTCAATAAATATGATATATATGAACAAGCAAATGATATATATGAACATGTATACAGGTGTTCTATAAAAATATATAAAGATATATATCAGATGTACTATGAACACATATGCATGGTACACAGTATAGAGTTTTCAGAATCCCATGAGCTGGTGATGGGCAACGAAGCGAATTGGCTTGTGTGTCTATACTTGCAGTTGGACCATCAGTAGGGATACAGGTAGTGTAACTGGTAGTGCATGATAGTAAATGATCTGTATATTTTTTCTGAACATTACTTTTTTATTACATTACACTTAGCTGACGCTCTTATCCAGAGCGACTTACAGTTATTGACAGGGTTTCAGTTACAGTCCCTGGAGCAGTGGGCTCAGATGCCTTGCTCAAGGGCATTTCTGCCATGGGTAGGGCAGGATTTGAACCTGCGACTCTCCGATCCCAAGACCAACTCCCTAACCCTTTGACCACAGCTGCCCACATAATGTGAATATAAAGATAAGAATGACGAAAACAACAATTAATGATAATTCCATCGTTCAGGATCTATTCATCAAGAATGCAATTCTTTATTCAACTTAACTGTAAGATTGCTTTAGTAACCGCCTGTACATTAGTGGCTGTTTATCATCTGCAGTTTTTGACGCATAACTTGAATGGTTTACAATTGATTGACAGAATGAATCACCTTGTGGTTACATAAGATAATGTCAGCGTGAAAGTTACACATCCCACTCATTCCTCCTAAGAGTCAGAATCGCATCGAACAGTCGCATCTCAGAGGTACAGCTGACACAACTGCACACAGTCTTGCTTTGAAAAGTCCCCCCAACAGGGACAGTAACTCCACACACACACACCAGAAATACGTTTTAATATTTTCATTCAACTAGAGACATGGTGGGACTGCATCATATTGAGCCTCTGAAAGCATGGCCCATAGTCAGGCGGGGGTAGGGGTCTTACGCTGGTTTCTTAAGGAGTTTAATGTTTTTGAACGTTCTACGAAAGAATGGGTTCTACAACAATGTAAGATTCTAAGATTCTTCATTACATTCTAAGGCCCGCAATATTCTTTACAACACTCATTCTTCTAACATTCTTATGAAAGTGAAAGTCGGTCTCATTGGTCATATTCTCATATTTACAGTGTGACTGCACATGCTTTAAAAGACAAAAGCCTTTAAAGACAAATCAGTCAAAAACATTCTGTGGGCTGCCTAGAAGATAATCATACGTTGGATGACACACATGTGTGTTCGTGTGGGGGGCAGATGTGATGTCTGCTGACACTTTCCACGTTAGCAGTGTTTGTTACGGAAATTCCCCCATGCCTATGGTGCAGAATATGTACTGCTCAGTCGTTTACTGTAAGCAGCCCCAGACACTGACACTCGACTGACAACAGCGTTTCAGAGGGAACAATTGGTGACACACACACCTGTTAAAAGATAGCAGAGACAGGACAGATACAGTATAGTGCACACACACACTACATTAAGAATCCCATACCCAAATTAAGAACCATGCACACACACAGTGTGCACACACACAGCACTGAG
This sequence comes from Coilia nasus, assembly GCA_027475355.1. Classification (NCBI taxonomy): domain Eukaryota; kingdom Metazoa; phylum Chordata; class Actinopteri; order Clupeiformes; family Engraulidae; genus Coilia; species Coilia nasus. Next base: position 29,186,004 of record CM050218.1, on the reverse strand, counting down.
ATTCACACACATTCATACTCACTCACGCACACACACACGTACACAGTGCGCACACACATATCATGGAGATCCACACACATTTATACTCAAACTCAAATCGGGGCCAGGCAAGAGGGAGCATTGAAAACAGGACACAAAAGAGAGTGTCTGCACACGCAGATCTTTAAAGACTTTCCACTACATTTACCAACGCAGAAAATCATTGGAAGTAAGATGCTCAGAGCAAACAAACATGGATGCTGGACTTCAAGGGTTACGAGCTACTGTTTAATTGGTACAATTTGGAATGTTTAGGCATTGTTTTTTTTTTTTTTTTAATTGCTTTCACTTCCACAGCACAGCTGAATGTTAAACTCCTTTTCCTAAATTAGAATGCACCCTTTGTCTTGTGCCTGTTGTCAGCTTTCCGGGTTTTATGTAGTCCACAAAATTTATCAACGTTGTTGCTACTTACAAAAGCCTTTCTATGCACACTGCTTGACTATAAGCCTAAGTCTAATTTCTTAGTTAGATTTTTTATTTGATTTTACGTAAATGCAATTTTAAAATGCTTCTAGCTTGAGACTGTGCTCGTTTATTCACAGGATTACTTTTGAAAAAGCTGGGGTTTCAATGCAACTACTGATAGGGAGGAGTACGTTGAAAAATGTGATTTTGTGACTATGCCCTTTTGTTACTATGCCCTCATGTTTATGTCGTAACTTATATACGTAACTTATAACTAGTATTCACATCACATCCTCCTAACCTCTCTGTCATGTCTGTGTCTGTCTATCTTTCTCTTGGCCTCTTTCTCTTCTCCGCCAGGTTACTACAGTAGCGGGAACGACACACACCCATGTGTTCATTGTCCTGAAGGCCAGTATAGTGATGAGAACAACAGCTTGGATCACTGCCTAGTGTGTCGAAACTGCCACAGTAATTACTCATGCACACACACATGCACACTCACACACACACACACACACACACACACAAATACTCCTCCTTCCTTTTTTATCCACTCTTAACAGTATCTATCACTTCTCTGTTTCTCCTTGTTTCCCTCTCTCTCTTCCGGTTTTCCTCTCTCTCTTTTTCTCTATCTTTCTATTTGCCAACTACCATAATTGTCCCTGTACCCGACATTGTCCTCATATGCAGATGATACACCTCTTCCTCTGCTCCTCTCTCTCAGACCAACACCTGAGACCAAAGCGAGAGTGTAAGTCTGACCAAAATGCCCTGTGCGAGTGCATGGAGGGATACTACTGCACAGATGGGAAGGTCGAGAGCTGTAGCCACTGCATGGAGCGTACCGAATGCCCCCCTGGCCAAGGGGCTGTAAACACTGGTAAGTGAAACACTGGTATCCATCCCAACGCTAGCGCTAGTCAATCAGTGCTGCTACACACCAAGCTAATGAAGTCTAGTGGAATGAAAAATCAGGAGAATGGAGGAAAGAGAAGGTCTGCAGGTCTGGCTTGCAGGAACTTGTTGAGCTGCATATGTCTAAACTCTACCTTCCGTTGGAAGCTGCATATGTCTAAACTCTACCTTCTGTTGGAGTCTTTGTGAGATCTGTGTGATGTATGGTCTTAGCGAAGTTTGTCACAGACATATGTTTATTCATTATACAGGTATAACAAGTACAATCAACACCAGAAAGGCTCTATCTAATTGTATTACACTTGTTGGTAATTTAATTTAATTTAAATGTGTTTTATTTTTTTATTGTATTATTTTAGTGAGTGTACTGAGACCATTTCATATGGTGATTTTCCACATTAAGCAATAAGTTTATTGATTGATTGATTGATTGATTGATTTAGCTGGTGCTCTTATCCAGAGCAATGCACAGTAAGGAATGAACGGGGACCTGTTTAGAGCCTCAAGGTAAAGTATCTTAGTCAGGGGTGACTATGAAGGTGTCGTACTTCCGTTCGTCAGATGTTCCATCAGGAAGCTGGAATGGATGACCATTAGACTACCATACCCATGCCTGGTGAGCAGGCTGTGTTGGGAGGGCTGCTGTAGGTTTCTCCTCCAGCTGACTAAGATATTCTCTGTTTTTAGGAGCACCAGAAGACACAAAATGTGCAAGCTGTCCTGAAGGATTCTTCAGTAATGTCACTGACTACTACTCACCATGTATTCCACATACAAAGTAAGTGTGTGTATTACATGTGTATGCATGCATACATGCACACACACACACACACACACACACACACAAACACACACGCACACACACATATATCTGTTCTTCTGTGTGCACTAGTATGAGCTGTAAACCGAATATGTTTGAAAGCAAAACTGCGGAAATGTTTAAAAGCAAAAGCTATTTCCTCAAAATTTTACCTTCTACATAAATAGTATAGTATCGGTTTCTAGTTTCAATAGTGTGTCTTTCCAGGTCTAGTTGCAGTTTCTGCAAATATTCTCAATTTGGAGCCGGAAAAGTGTAGCCCATGTACAGCTTGGCAATACATTATGCAAAACAATGCCACCTTCAGGTGGCTAAGACAAATTACAAGGAAGGTGACGCGTCCGTACTTTGCAGAGTGATTGAATATGGACTCTTTCAGTGTGTCCGAATGTCCTGGAAGAGCCTTTCTTTCAGCCGTTTTAATTAGCATCAATGAGACTGCTGCTTTTCAGAACAATAATCTGTATGTTTAGACAGCTGAACTAGGTGGCACATCACTATGGAGTCTGTTTGTAAAGCGGCTCATGCTGAAAATGACAGCAGCATTTTGTCACATTTAGCTTGAAATAATGTTTAAAAAACTGGTGTGATTTTTTAAGACTCACTTTTTGCACATTTACAACAATATTTGTCAACTTAGAGATATTTAAAATAGTTAAATCCAAATATTAAATCTCTATTACACCTATATGGGAAATCTTAAATCTAAATGCTAAATTATGCAATGTTAGAATGTATGAGTTTAAGAACCCACTTCTCGTATGTGATTTAGTTGAGACAGTAATGCTGAAAGTCACCACAATGTTTTTGGCCTCAATGGACTTGGATGGTTACACTGCTGGCTGGCTTGAATTGACAAATGAGATTGGACGGAGCTTGCCGGTGGACAGCTGTCAAATTATAAAACAGCACAGATCGACTTCATGTTAAGACAAACAGTCATCTAGCCATCCAAGTTGAATGAGGTCTTCTTTTCTAAGAACTCGAAGTGATTCTGCGCATGGCATTGTGGGACACCTAGGGCAAAACATATGCGTCATATGCGTCTCTGAAGTTCAGCGCAAACAGTGGTTGGATCTTGGGGGAATTCTTGACATTTAGACAGCCTTGCCTGATGCAAGGCTTCTGGCTAAAGCACTGTACCCAGGGTGACTGCTAGGCTTTTGGGTGGATTGCTATGTGATATGTAGTTGCTAAATTACACAGCAAAAAGTTAAATTAACTTTAAAAAGTAACACTTTCAAAATGAACTCTCAAATGTTTAACCCTGAAAACACTCCAATTTTTGCTGTGTAGTAACATTTAACAAAGGCAAGAGATCGCCACTGTATTGCCAGTTAAAGGACTGAAATTACCAATTGTCCACAAATATTTGATCCAATCAATGAAAAAAATCCACCTAGACATGGGATAAATGACTTGGCTATGACGCAGGCACGTTGTCATGGGGTGTCATTGAATAAAAAAGGTAAATTTAGTCATTTATGTATCAAATGTACTGATTTCTCTATGGACGATCTGAAAAGAGTTAAGGCCAAGGTAGTGTTGGTGCATTGCACCAGACAAAGTTAGAACAGTATACTCACTCACTTAGTATACTCAGGTCACAGAGGGACAGTATACTTACAGTAGGTCATAGAGGGACAGTATACTCAGGTCATAGAGGGACAGTATACTCACGTCATGGAGGAACAGTCTATGTTATCAGTGTTATTGCAGCCTCAACCCCCCATTTTCTCACAGGTATAGGAAGGCCTTGGGTTTAGTATGCTCTCAACCACATACTTCATACATGCAAACACAGCCAAACCCATAATCAGCCACTGATATTCTCTCTCTCTCTCTCTCTCTCTCTCTCTCTCTCTCTCTCTCTCTACACACACACACACACACACACACACACACACACACACACACACACACACACACACACACACACACACACACACACAACAGGATGTTTGCAAGTGTCAGATCACTCTGCTTTGATGACTGATCACTTTGAGCAGCTTTATCTCTGCATTGAGCTGTATACTGAGCAGAGGGAGAGACATACAGTTTGACAGTTAGCCATGGGAAAGGAAACAACTACAGGAAATGGGTAATAAAAACATGAATACAAAACTGATGAAATTAATACAGGAAAAAAATATCTTTGTGGTGGGGAGCGTTGTATTGGTAGGGTGACCCTAAGCAGCTTAAACATAGATAGTTTATTATTTAAGCACTGTGGAAAGCTGTGCTGTACCAGCTCTTACCACTGCCACCCACGGCGTACAAGAGGAAGATGATATCTGTGCTTGAGGCAATGACAAGTACAGGCTATAGAGTGGATTGCCTGCACTTAGGCAATTCTGTCCGTGGCCTGTATGAGCCCTTTTAAACTTTACTTCAACTCTAACTATATTCCTTTTGATTTAAAGTTTAAAGGCTAAGAGATGTCCCAACGCAGGACTGAGGTGTTGCGATATCATGACGTCTCATGGACTGTTTTGGATATCATGACGTCTGACGGACTGTTGTCTTTGCTTGTTGTTCTGTCTGTACTTCAGCTGCACGGGAAAGGAACTCAAGTGGAAAGGCAATGCAACAACAGACTCAGTGTGTGACCAGCTGGGTCCACCAGTGTGTCCTTCCCCCCCACGTATGTACTACTACTACTACTACTTCTTCTAATGCCTAACATAAGTGTCTAATCAACCATTCCTATACAGACGGTCCTTCTTACTAAAGTAGGTCCTAATAGACAATATGTTATTACAATTTAAGTTAAAATGATGCATAGATAACTTTTTGAACATTGTTAGCAGGCAACGTTAGCAATAGATATTGCTTGGGTGCTTTCCCTCTGATATTGACCAACATATTTTAGTCAAGAAACTTAGTGGCAGGAGACAACTTTTTACGGTCATCCCATCGGAAAATTAGGAGCCAATTATGTTGTTGCCTGGCAACATACCTCAAAAAGTTGCCCCATGTCTTATTGCCTATACACAGTGTACTTGCTTTGAAAGTGTACTTGCTTTAAAGTGACACTATGCAACTTTTGGTTGGTTTTCTACAGAGGCTCCCCCTACAGGCCAGGATTGAAATTTCATTGACAAATACTCACTAGCCCCTTAGCTATCAAGCAACAGACCAAAAAGTCAAACAAACCCTTTTACAAACAATGACTACCATAGTGAAAGCACAAACATGCACAGAGAGAAATCATTCCAATGTTACTTACAATTGCTGTTTTCTTGCTGTCATGATGAAACTGCATGTCTACATGTATAGCTAGCAACTAGTCTGCCATGCCATCTAGCAAGCCTGAGCTCTCTTGCAATGCCCAAGACTTGTCAGCCCATGGTGTCGACCAGCACAAGACACTTGCAAACATAGTTTTTCCCCTTCAGACCACTGGGGCAGCCAAGAGAATGTTCATTCGCCCTGTAATGAGTCATCTAAGCATCTATTGACTCAAAAATATTGCATAGTGTCGCTTTAAAAACCTATAGCATCAGTAATCATCAATAACATCTGCTGTCAAATAATTGTCAAAGGAGCTAACTTGTAAGCAACTGGACTTCTTTTTGGAGCTTGAAGACATATATATACTGTAGCTCCTGGTTTCCCATCTCATCCCATCACATCTCATCTTGGCTATTTGAATACAGTTTGTGAATGACAAAAAAATCTGCGATCCAGTCATCAAAGAACACAATAACATCTAAAACCTTACAGGTAGAAACTTGTTCAAAGATCTTCAAAGATCTCTGTAGGTTAGGCCTTGCTGATAAACAAGTTTTTTCTTGCTATCATAGACCCCTGGATGTTACCCGCAGGCTTGTGGGTGGGACTTATTATTTCCGCCATCATCTTCGTTGCCTACATTTACTGGAAGACCTGGCGCCAATCACGACGAACAGGTACATACGTACGTAAGACTGTGGTGTGGTCCGGAAGAGTGTCAGCAAAGATGCTAAATAGGCCAAGATACTTCATGATGAGCCACTTCCTGGAACCATGATTGGGGAAGGGGGGGGGGGAGGTAATTGCTAATTATGCAGTGCAATAATATTTAAAATATTTTTCTAAGCAATGGATGTATCATGGCATCATGCTCTCCAACCCCAATTAAGGAAAATGTCATGATAGTATGACTGTCCACTCCAGAGAAGATCAACTTTACTTGTTGGTATTAGCTACTACTACCAAGCGCATCAACGACATGCCTATTTACGCAGCCCGGAGCTCATCCCTAGTTTGCTCCCATAGACATGAACTACTGTACCATATCATCAGTAATAGTACTACAGTATCTTGGCCTATCTACTGTCTTAGGAAAAGTGTCAGACGGCGAGAGTGTATCCAGGTCAGCTGACCACAGCGGAAGAGCTTTTGGTACACACACACCCACATCCACGCTTCTCCTGCCAGATCAAAGCAAGGCTCTCAGACCGCACACAGAGCACGGCTGCTGAGTCCTCAATTCTCCGATCGCAATGCAAATTCTTCACCAAGTCATAGAGATTATTTTCTAGTAATTGATATCACAAAGTGTCACCACACTTGGAAAAAGTGATGTGCGCGGTGGGGGTGGGGGCGGGTGGTGTGTTTGGGGCGGTCTAGGTTATGGTGCCAGCCAGGTTAATGAGTCAGCTTTAACTTGCCTCAAGGATTTTGTTTAACTGTACAAATTTAAAGCTGCGAATGTAGATTTGGGAGTGCAACCTGCAGGGCATATTAACACATATGATAATTTCTAGTGGACAAAACAAGCTGTTACTAGTTACAACATGGTACTGACTCACCCTGCTCACACACATACACACTCATCTCATGAGAAATCTGTGTACAGTGATGGTCATGGTTATCTTATTGGCAATCTGCATGGACACATGCATGCACATAATATGATGCAAACACCCTGCGTCACACACGAGCAGCAAACATCTGCTTGGTCTCTGATGTACATCTTACCACATCCACATCCTTTGGCAGCAACATACACACACACACACACACACACACACACACACACAAGCTCATAGTTCCGTCCGTGCCTCTGTCTTTATGTCTTTCTGTCTATCTGTCTGTCTATCTCTCTGCTCTGCACATTTCCGCCACTGTGTCTGCACTGGAAGCGAGTGATTATAGATAGATCTGGCGTCTATATTGGGCAGCTCAGAGATGATGATTATAGCTCCTTTGAGGTATGTTAAAATGAAAAAATGATATGCTCGGTAGGTCTGTACTTACATACACACACAGTATGAGCATGTAGAAACACTCGCAGTGACAAGTGTGCTCTTAGTTTATGAACCCGCGACATTGGAGTCGTTTTTTCTGTGTTCTACAGCACAGGAGCAGAGGCGATTCTAGACTCTAAATACTAGACCTAACGCCCTAGGCAAAACCCCACAACCTTTATTGAAAGATACATTGCCACCACTGTGGTTTAAAAGTTGTCAGCCCTCTGAGGTCCTTTAAGTGGCCAAGCAGTTGCCTGTGTTGTCTGTTGGCTAGCTACACCTCTGCACAGGACATCTGCTTTCATGGTTTCTAAACAGAGTGTTGGCATCTGAAAGGTGTACTGCACCGTACTGCAATACTGCACAGTGTTTTGCAGTTGGTGGAGTGTGAATAAGAGAAGTCTTCTTGCATTTTGCAAAATGTGGTCATCGAATGCATTTGATCTGCAGGCAGTGAGAAAAGACTTTCTGGTCCACATAGACTTCTGTTTCACTTCGGTTTCAACGTTGTCAAGAGTTTCATATCTCCAGTGTTTTGTATCTTCAGAGTTTTGTATCTCCAGTTTAGACTAAAGCAATTAATATTAAAACCAAAGCACACTAATGAAGGTCTGACTAACCAAACCTTTAGTTTATCTGTGTTTTTCCATTAAAGTGGTGCGTTCGTTTAGTCAGCAGCGTTGCACTTCTCGTTTGTTTTACCCAAGTTGCAGTCAGCGATATAGCAGCACCTCCTGTAGTAAAGCCTTCCAAGGCGTGCAGACTTTCTCTAGCCTTTGGCAAATAAAATTAAGCCTTGGTTGCTTGATTATTCCATTCATATTCAGGCATTTCCTCTTCCTAACCAACTGGGCTGCATGATTCTATTGGTGGCACTAGCGCAGTGGTGGCCTGGCACTTAAGGAAACAGGAAGGTTGCAGGTCCAAATCCACCAACTGCCAGATCTGCCAGTGAGATACCCTGGAGCAAGGTAGCCCCACACACCGCTCCCTGGCCCCTGCTAACATGGTGTGATGGGTTAAATGCAGAGATGCAATTTTATTGTGTGTACTGCTGTGTAAACACAATGATAAATGTGGACCACTTTCATCACTCAGTGAGCATCACAGACGACCATGGCGGCAACATTTCCCCGGCACTGGCTCCAGACATTCTGCCACCACCTCTGGAGCTCAAGGACTACAAGGTAGAGGCCACAGAGACTCCACTGCTCTCCTCCTCCACTCCTCCTCCTCCACTGCTCTCCTCCTGTGCAGGTAAACATCCATTACATTACATTATCCATAGAAACTTACAGTTATTGTAAGCAGTGCGGGGTTAGATGTCAGGCACTTCAGCCATGGATGAGAGCATTTATATACTATACTATATACTATTACTATAACTATATACTATAGCAGTTATATACTCCCCCACCAACGTTCTTCCTACTGGCATGGGATTCGAACCTGCAACCCTTCAATCCCAAGACCAACTCCCTAGTCCAGTCCATATTCCCAGCCTGGGTCAGTGGTGTAGTGACAGATTATGTCCAGTCCTAATGAGGTGGCTATTAACTTTCTAGCAACAGGCTGCCCAGAGTGTTTTGCGCCCACCACACCTTTGTTTCCACAGAAGGTGTTACATCGGTGGGCGTTTATGTAAACACCATTCATGCACCTGTTTAAATTACAAAACAGCATTTACCTGCCCGTTTACATTTTGTCTTGCTATGCATATCATTTACCTACTTTTCGTTTTACCACTAGGGTAATTACCATCACAATGTCAGTGTGAACACAAACAGCGTACACGCACATGCACACACGCATGCACACACAGTCCACATTATAACAGGATTTTGCCCTCAGACTTAACCTCCCTCCTGCTTAAGTAAATGTCCACTGGGAGGGAGACACTATTTAACATCAGTCACTATTATGTAAAAGTATCCATAATTGTAACATTACCAGTGGCAGTTACTCAGAACACTCCAAAACACTACTGCCATCTTCTAGGAGTGCAGTAACAACCAAACGAGTCGTTCTAGACACACACACTCACACACACACTAAAGCTCATGATTGACTGGCAGACATACAGTGTCTTCATGTCATTTTCAAAATACACAAACTTTACCATGTACATTTTTGATCTTGAAATCAACCACTTTTTTTAGACAGTGCACTTCTGAACTCTGGTCTAGTCTGAGAGGATATGAGAGTTAGACGAAATCTAAAATGGTGTCTGTGTGCTTGCATGAGTTATTTATAGTCACACGCCAACCTCTCTCACAACCTCTTTCATCCGCCATGCTCATCCCTCATGACATTTAGCACTGAATTAAGGACCTATGGCGTAGGCTTGTGTTGATGCGTGCTACTTTTGATCCATCCACAGTGGAGACCAGCTCCAGCTCCATGCCCTGCATGTGCACCGTAGAATGTGATGGCGTCGCATCACCAACTGTGACATCACCAACCTCCCCAATGAGACTAAACCCATTGGCTGTCGCATGCGGACAGGCTGGAGAGAGCATTGGCTCCTCCGTGTGTCATTCAGAGCCGCAAGAGGACGAGTGGCCCATCTTTTCCTCCTCAGTGAACTTAGGAGAGGGGAAACTATGTATTTGAGCTCTCGCTTGCACTAAGACTGTCTGAAGGATGCCTTTGGCTACAGTGTCGTGTTCTTGCTTGCACTAAGACTGTCTGAAGGATGCCTTTGGGTGCAATGGGTATTATAACACTGCCTCAGCACCACAGAAGAGGAATACAGGAAGTGAGCTTGCCGAGCTAACAGGAAACAGACTGTCAGACTGGTGGCATGTTGTTACAGAGAGACACTCACTGAACTGCGGAGTACAGGGTTGAAGAGGTCTTGAACAGATATCACAGATTGCAAATCTTGTCGCTTGTTATAAAGTGGATTATAGTATTTTTTCATGTATTTAGTCATGTGTACTTTACAATAAAAGCCCTTTCTGAAATACCCCATTACAAAAAACTCTGAGGTTGCGAAAGTCTGTAACTTTGGTGACAGATGGGAAAAGGAAGTTGCAACATCACATGTAAGAACTCTTTTGTTATTACTGTCTGGCTCCCCCTGCAGGTTGAGGGGAGAACTACATTGTATTAACAGATTAGAGCCAAACACCACTGTACTTATAATAATCTTGTCTTCATTTCCGATTAGATTCACAATTACAGCACTAAAAAAACTTGCATGAGCACGCTGTATAAGCACAATTTTGGGATACACTCAGAAAATAGGGCTGACAGGCACATACACACAGATACACACACACACTGGGAAAATGAGAACAGGAGTCGTGCTCTTCTTGTAACAGTGTATTTGCATGCATGAAAACTAGCCACACCACTGCACGGGTCCCTGCTGTGTGGGTGGGAGGAAGTCAGACGTGACTCAATTGGCTCTGCTTTCTGTCCCAACTGCCCCCATCAGGGACATCTGTCTGTTTCAAAGCCAGCAGGGATGTTTTTTTGGACCATGGCTGTTATAGTGAAACTTTTTTTCTTTAAATCACATTTACCCACAGGGGGCAGAGCTGAACAGTGGAGGGCGATATACACTTGGCACTGGGTACGGAGAAGGGATTCATGTCATACTTTACCTCGACTTTAAAACTGAACACAGCAAACACAAAATAAAAGACTAGGCTAACGCTATCTCCTCAATCCTTTGACAGGAAGGCCACAGACTCTGGGTAGCGTTGGCATGGTTGCCATAGCAACACCTCGGTCATGACCCCCTCACTATATTCACTCAGCCTTTTTAAAAACCTGCTTGGCAGTCACCCCCTCTGCTCTCAGCTCCTAGAGGGAGAGAAAGAGAGACAGCCAGAGAGTTAGATGAAGGGGGGTAGATAGAGAGAGGCAGAGAGAGAAAAAAGAGAGGGGAGAAAGACATTGAGAAAAAGAGAGAGAGAGTTAGAGAATAATACAATCAAGGGGGTTGGATGGTATTTGTACATGGCCGTGGCCAGAAAATAAAACAAAAGTCCCACACAGCAAGCCCGACACACAGTGTCTTCTCTGTTTATTCATTCCTTGTGACATCCTGTCCCCACACATTCAATACTTCTGAGACTCCTTGCTCCCCCTCCAGTGCCTCAGCTTTTTTACAGCCCCATCTAGTGGTGCAATGAAGAATAACACACACATAAACCACATTTATGCACCTTTATGAAATTACAATAGCATCTACAAGACTCTGCGATCGATAATGTTAAGGATATGAATAGCTTACCTATCATTTCTACCCACTGGTGTCAACATAGTTTGCTCAGCTTTCTTGTCAACACTACTGCCATTGGTGCCCTGGGTAGTCAGTCCTACTTTTCCACCCACAATGACACCCCTGCCTCTTCCTTTATTTATCTGTGTCTGTCTCTCTCTTTCACTTCCTCTCTCCCTTTCCTTCTTCTCGCCCCCCTTTCTCTCTTTCCCTCTCCGACTATATCACACTCTTTTTCCCTTTCTCTCTGTCTCGCGCTCTCTCTCTCTTTAAATAAGTTTATTCTCTCTGTCCTTGTCCTTCTCTCCCTATCCTCTATCTCACTGTCCACTCGCTGCACACCTCTCTTATCCCCCTCTCCCCCACCCACCCACTCTTACTTCCTCTCGTCATCCCTCTGTTCTTACCAGATGCAGATGGTTTCCATCCAGCCAGTGCGTCCATCCTCTGCCTTTCTTCTCTCCCTTCTGCTCACACACCAGCTTATCGCCCTGCCAGTCCACCGTCGTCTGTGAGGAACCCCCACAGCACAGTCAGACAGGAGGAGCAACAGCAGTACATGCAAGCCACATATGCACAATGCATTGCTAAATTCTGAGCACTGACTACACAAAGCTGCCTAATTTAATACTTTATAATATTATTGCACAAATTGCTTACATAAAATGTTGTCACATGCAATACCTTATACGCTTACAGACACACACACACACACAGGCACACACACCTTATACACTTTCTTAAGGAACTATTTTATAGTTATAATTCTGATAATCATGGAAAACCATTATTTACAACTACTAAAAAACTCTTAATCCTTCTTCCTATATCACACAGATACAGATACAAACACACACACACAAACACACGCACACACAAACACACACACACAAACACACACACACACACACACACAATTTCTTGTCACAGCAGGCGAGCCACCAAATGCACCACAGGCAAAAGTTCAAAAGGGTGCAACAAATTACTCTGACAAGACACAATCTCTCACTCACTCTCTGACACACACACACACACACACACACACACACACACACACACAGCCAAGGGGGAGGGGGCCAACACATTCCTCAGTCTCTGTGGCTGGTTTGCCAATCTGATTAGTGAAAACTAATAGGGAGCTACAAAAGCAGCTAATTATAATCAGAGGATGAAAGAGATGGGGAAACCAACCACTTATTCACCTGTGCAAAATTCACACACACACACAAACAAAAACACACACACCTGGCACTTGCGGCCGTCGACGGCCTGCAGGTCTTCGGTGAACTCCTTGCCCAGGTAGAAGTCCATGTCAAAGTTCTTGAAGGTGGTGATGGTCTTGATGTTCATGTGCCCAGTGCTGGGGTCATGCTGGATCTGTTTAGTGGGCTTCAGCATGCACACCACCTTCCTCAGGGCAAAGTTCACATCTGCAGCACCACACAACACACCACACCACACAGATGGGAGAACATCAGTGTGTGTGTGTGTGTGTGTGTGTGTGTGTGTGTGTGTGTGTGTGTGTGTGTGCGCGTGACAAGATTAAACATTCCACATTTTGCTTTACTCGCTTTCAGAAAAACTATGAGTGGTTTGGAGCAGTGTGTGTGTGTGTGTGTGTGTGTGTGTGTGTGTGTGTTATTCTAACTTGTGTTTTGGATGCAGAGATGCCAAGCTCTATATGTAAACTAATAGGTGGGGTGTGGTCCCTGCACCAGTTTTCTAGCAGTGGCATTAACATTGCATATAGGTCCCTAAAGTAAAGAAAGAAAGAAAGAAAGAAAGAAAGAAAGAAAGAAAGAAAGAAAGAAAGAAAGAAAGAAAGAAAGAAAGAGAGAGAGAGACAGAGCGAGAGACAGAGAGAGAGATGGAGAGAAAAAGCATACATGCATGTGTTGGATAGATTCAAAGCTGGTTAGAGGAAGTGTGTGTGGTGATGACAGAGACCATCGGGGAGTGAAGAGGACAAACAGGGACACAAAGACACATAGGTTAGGGTCGGTCTGTCTCTCTCTCTCTCTCTCTCTCTCGAGAGAGAGAGAGACACAGACAGACAGACAGACAGACAGACAGAGAGTAAGCATCGCTCCCATTTTCTTAATGAAAAATCCATACACCTGATGGAACCTAGCCTCATAAACAATTGATCAGTGCCGTAATGACGCAATATGTGAAAGTACATTAACTCTATCTCTCTCTCTTTCATTTCATCTCCCTCTCTTTATTCCTCACACATATGGAATATTTTACAAAGTGAGTGAGCAATGCCGTGTCAGCACAAAGGGTTTGTGGCTGTTTTACACACACAAACACACACACACACACACGTCGGTTTCATCACCACCTCCCAGTTACATTCCTTACCGTTTTCCCATTTCAGGCCTTTCTGACGGTCCTCTGTGCTGAGGATACTCTATGGGACTGACTGACTCAGGTCGGATTGCGCCCTGCATCACCTACAAAACCACCTATCATCGGCTACCGTAGATCTGTCTATTTCGACAAAGCTGAGGCATCCATAGTCTTCAGTAGTTACACTACATACGTACAAAGGTCAGCGCAGATGTATGAAAACGTGTGCAATCATCAGTTCTGGAGCATTGTGCAAGAAATGTATGCTGTTGGATGAGTGACGTAATTGGGAAGAATCAGTGAGCAAAGATCTAGTAACTTGGACGTCGCCCTATTCACAACAACTATGTGCAAGCAAAACGTAAAAAGAACAAAGGAGAAAGAAATGTTTACCTAGAGCAGAGAGGTAAGAATCCATGTTCTCTTGAGATACCATGTGGTAAGTTCCCGTCATATTGGCTTTGGACATTTTGTTACGTTTGGTGGTTTCCTCTGGGACGAAAGACTTGAACTCCTCTTTACCTGTTGCACTGTCACCCGACCTTTCCTTTTGTTATCCCTAATTGGTATCAGATCTGTAATCCCCGTTTCCGCTTGGACTTCACCACAGACAGCAGTGTGTAGTCTATTAAAATGAGCTGTACCGTGCTGAATCGCCTCTATATCTCACAAGGAAAAGTTAGATCGCGATGCAAAGTTTTTCCGGACAGTGCAGTGAACCCACGGACGTTTGTGCTGTGGTCTCAGCCGACAACCCAAAGAGTGCTCGGTGAAGTCCCCTTCCCAAACGTCTTAAGTTACCCCAGTCCTCCGCCAAATCAGTTTAACTCCTCCCTGTCGTTACCCGGTGGAGCGCTGGGCCAGCGACAGAGAAAAAGAAAAACTTGTTCCGGTAATCTGCTCTGCTTGCACAGGATTTCAAAAGTACCAGATTGTTTCATGACAATCTCAACCTCCCTCCCCGTTCTCTCTCCTCCCCTCGTCACCCCCTCCTTCTATAGGCGAGATATGCAGACTGCTCTGCGCTCCAAGCCGTAGTGAGGGGGAGGCAGGAAAGGTCTTTCCATCCTTACAAAATGTTTTCTTACAGCTATGTTGCCTGGTCAGCTCAACTAGTCGCTGTCCAAAACACAGGGCCTCATAGCAAGGACATTACTGACGGTAAATTACCCTTAAGTGACTTCTCTCATCCCCTGTCCTTTGAAGTAGTAGGCTACAATGGGCGCGCATGCTGACTGTGAGCTTTTTGGCTGTGGATGAAACTAACAGGCTAGTATTTTAAAAGTGTTTTGACAATCAGCTTTACCTGACATATGGGAAGGGGTCATTTTATAATTACGAATTGCTTGATAAATGTGCTCTGCACCAAATTTGGGTTGGAAATAAATTACAGAAGACCACAGAGTACACGAAACATCTGTTTTTATTTTTTTTAGCTTTAAATCCATATCACAATAAGTTTTCACTCGTCAAACACAGAGCCAGTATGTGTCATTATTGTGTTCCCTTACAAAATGCCTCCAACTGTCACAGGTGCAAAGCAAAGCAAAACATCCATACATCTATAAGTTAATTCACAACAAAGTATGCAGATGTACCAAAATTGTCCCATTCCAACAGGACGATTGAATAAGCTCAAGGCCAGGTGGGTGTGCTACAGGTGGTTAAATTATAAACCCAGTTTAGCTAACCTAAAGGTAGTTGTAAACCTGGTAGTAGAAGACCTGGGTGCTTCATTCTCTAAACAAAACAAATGCCAAAGGGCTTTTCTTTTATCACCTTTACAACTACCTCAGTGTTAAATAAACTAGGATTGTCGCGTATCCACCTTTGTAGTAAAGCCAGGTGGAAGGGTTGTTTACACGTTTCAGCCTAGATCTGTTCCCACATGAACTATTTAGATTGTGGGTTTCTTGTCCTATTCATCTCTCATTTATTGACAATATGATCTTGTAATCAGAGTTGTGTCTCTAACAATGTTCAAACACTGTCTCCAGTCCAATTCGAATACAACATTTCTGTACAAACACATTCTTATTTTTTTTTTTTATTCTGTATATATATATAGGCTATTTATTTTTATCTTTTTCTCACGGATCCAGACTTCTTTTCTTCCGATTTTTGCTTCTTGACATCTTTCTTTCCTTTTGCCCCAAGGTTCTCATAAACATCTTCTTTGTTCCTGTTAAAAGCAAAGCAGCCGTTAGTTTGCTGCCAATCTCACAGAACAGACACAGCTTAGATAGTGCTGAGCCATTATCACACAGACACACACCTTCCCTCCAGAGTGACCTTAAAACATCATGTGACATTTTAATTGCTGCAGGGGAGACAGCAGACGGTGTCATTATCTGTCAGATATTCTGCCGTTGAAGTAAAATGGACATCACAGAAGGCATTTGATGCAGTGATACCTTTCAAAATAAGCAGTGTGCTCGCACACACAAACACACACAAACACACACAAAGGGCAAGGTTTTTCCCCCCTCCAGTGTTCCAAACTGTTAGCTAAGCAGATCATTAGAGCTGTACCTATGCAGTTCCTGCTTCTGTGAAGGCCAGCTAGGCGGGAGCAAGAGCATTTGCCTCAGAGACCAAGGCTAGCTGTAGTTCCATAAGGCTAGCTGTAGTTCCATAAGGCTAGCTGTAGTTCCATAAGGCTAGCTGTAGTTCCATAAGGCTAGCTGTAGTTTTTATAAGGCTAGCTGGATACAGGCAGCATTTCTGCCAGGCAGGAAGGCTACAGTAGCTCACGGCTGGGTCCACTCCACAGGGTTTGTGTGTGTGCGTGTGTGTATGCGTGTAAGACAGTTTGTGTGTGTTTGAGAGAAAGAGAGATAGCGTGTGTATATGTAAGAGAGTTTGTGTGTGTGTGTCTATGTGTTTGTGTTTGTGTGTGTGTGTGTGTGCATGCATGTGAGAGTTTGTGTGTGTGCGTGTAAGACAGTTTGTGTGTTTGAGAGAAAGAGAGATAGCGTGTGTGTGCATGTTGCCTAGACTTACTTGGAGACCTTGCGGCTGGCCTTGGGATGCTGTGGCCTCAGGTTCAGGTTCCCATACTCTGTTTCCGTCTCCTGCACCACGATGAAATGCACACACACAAACACACACCACACACACACACAGATATTGAGAGAGAGAATTCTCATTACCGTACATTTTTGATTGCTTAAACTGTTTAGAATGTGGCTAGGAAAAAAACATAGTGTAAGATTTTCTTTAAACATAAATTTAATTTGAAAAACACAACAGAAGTCAAAACCTGAGGCATTTAGACACAGATACACATACATAGATGTTTTTATTGCATGATCTTTCTTTTTCTGTTTTGCCCTAGTTTGCATGTTTCTGTGTTAACATATTGGGCTTACACCTCAGCACCAAGGTTTGTTGTTTTTTTTTTTTTGCATGGTGTTTTTGCACTGCAGCAATTGCAATGTGTAACTCGCTGAGCAGTCAAGACAGTCTCGAACCTGTGACCTCACAGCAACTCCAAAAGCTAGGCTATTAGCTCAGCCAGTAGCGTATCCTTTTGAGGTGGTGGGAGGAAGGTTTACTAATTTTCTATGCTGAGCTGTGCTATCTGGCATCCTTTATAAATGCATATCATAGCATTTAACCCACTCCTTAGACAATACAGTCAGGCATAATGCACATTCCTCAATGCGTATCTGTGCTCCCTCACCATCAGTCCCTTGGCCTTCAGGGTTGCACTACACAGCAAAAAGACCAGTGCTGAATTGACTCCCACAGAGTTGACTTTAACACTTCTGAGGGTTTATATAGCTCCACATTCTCCAGACTTCAATTAACAATTTCAAAATGTGAAATAACCCCGACTCTGCACACCATACAAATCTTAAAAGATCTAAATTAGATTTACACTTTGGGAGTTAAAATCAACTTCCAACTTCCAACTCTCAAATTTGAACACTATTTCTGCTGTGTGACAACATGATCAGCAGGAAAGGAAAGACAGTGGAAAAACTCCTAACTCAAGGAGATATTTGGCCCACATCCTTAATCAGACATCAATGAACTAGTAGCCCTTTATTAATGTATTTTTTGGTTGTATTTCTGGTGTGCAGACTATTTCTGTTTTTTTTTAGGCACTTTTACTTGGTGCAGCACCCCTGGATGTGCATACACATTTACACTTTCTTGAGGACTTTGAAAATTACAATTTATCAATTACTTAGAGTGCATCTCTAATATTCACCTGAGCCCTGCTTGTCTTTCCATCCTCTTATATCTGCTGTTTGTCCCTTTATGGTGGTGATTCTGATAAGCTGAAGGCCATGCTTAGAAAGTCCATATCAGGTTTTCCAGGAGCACAATCTACATTTCACATTAAGCCAGAAGCAGGTTTGAGGTGTGTGTGTGTGGGGGGGGGGGGGGGGGGGGGGTATGAATTGTGCTATACAAGTAAAGATTATTATTATTATTATTATTATTATTATTATTATTATTATTATTATTATTATTATTATTATGACATTACAGATGGAAGGCTTGAAGGCATCATTACTGCTCTGTCAATACGTTGTGCACACACAATGTTACTGCCTAAAGATGCATAGCAATGCTGTGGTGACTAGCTCTGCAGAATAGATGTACAGCATACAACTAGTTTAATACCAAACTGAGACAACTTTAGGCCCTTTCCATTTTTTAATCATGCACGTGTGTGTGTGTGTGTGTATGTTTGTGTGTGCGTGCGTGTGTGTGTGTGTGTGTGTGTGTGTGTGTGTGTGTGTGTGTGTATGTGTGTGTGTGTGTGTGTGTGTGTGTGTGAAAAGAGAAATAACTGCAGATGGATATGGAAAACAGCTAAAAGTCCAGGCACACACTGGCAGGTCAGGCTTTATTTGGATTACTGAAATCGGCTGGTCAAAGTTCACCAAGTTGAACTTTGGCCCATGGCTGCCAAACCACACTGCATGTGTATGGAGGGGGTTCTCTAAAGAAAAGGCTGCACAGACTATTACAAACACAAAGGAATGAAATGGCCAGAGTTCAAGATATCAAGATACTTTGTTGTCTTGAAATCATATAATTCCAAAACTGCATTCTATGCACTTTACTCCCCCTCCCCATGTACAGTATAAGCTGACAAACAGCAATTTCACTGCATGTTTCACTTTACCCAGTATCTCTATGCACATGACAAATAAATATTCTTTTATCCTTGTCATGGACATTTAATGAAAACTGTGCCTCACTGCTTGTCATTATATTGAATGCCATTTTGGGGTTGAGGGGGTGTTGTAATATTTTGTCTTACATTCTTGCATTTACATTTAAAAAATACCATAAAGGCCAAATAGTAAAAAAAAAAAAGAGTCAGGCTGTGAGGTGTTCCTAGCCCCTCCACCCACTTCCTCTCCCAATTAGGATTGGCCTTTTGTTTCAGCTGTGTCGTATCTCCACTGTCAGAACACATTCATTTTTCCCTTACTTGTCTCCTTTGTGTTCTTATTCCCAAACACTCACCCCTCAACCCCTCTACCACTGCGGTGCCACTCCTTGCAACCTCACCCCCCCCCATAGATAGATAGATAGATAGATAGATAGATAGATAGATAGATAGATAGATAGATAGATAGATAGATAGATAGATAGATAGATAGATAGATAGATAGATAGATAGATAGATAGATAGATAGATAGATAGATAGATAGATAGATAGATAGATAGATAGATGTCTTGTCTTGTCTTTGAATTCAATTACATCTTATTTATTTTATCCTACTTTCCTTTTCATAAATTAAAAAAAATGAATCTTGCCCGTTCCCCAAGTATTAAGTTAAGTTATATTGATAAGTATTATTTTATTATCTGTTCTATTTTGTATATTGTGTTTTTTTATTGTACTCTTTGTTTCTGTGTTTTTGGTTTTGTTTTTAAGCACTTTGGTTAACTGCTGTTGTTTGTAAAGTGCTTTATAAATGTATTTACATTGATATTGACATATTGCAGCCACCATGCTGACCCTGAACACTTCCCCAAAACTAAAGGCCACTGTGAAGTTTATGTTTGAAATCAGTCAGCTGAATTCCTATCAATTTCTCCTACTTGGAGCATTTGGTAAGAGATGCATGACTGACTCTGGGCCCAGTGAAGCTGCATTTGTGGCATGATAAAATGATATTTGGTGACCTTTGGTGCTGCAATACTTGACTTTGCGTAGTGACAGCATTGTAAATAGCCTTATGGCAGCAGCTGTGTTAATCTTGAGGAGGTGATGAGACAGGTGTGTCCAGAGGTTAAATTGTCTTTTGTAAGGAGGGGGAGCCCTTCTTTACTCAGAGTGGTCAATATGTCACTCTACTGTATCATGAAAAATACTGTAGCACAGGAAGATTAGCGGCTGGTTGGCTGGCTGTGCAGTGCCCCCCCCGCTATATCACTGTTCACCTTTCGCAGTCCCACTATATTGCAGATTTTTTCATTAATATATGCATGCTATGTCATTGTGCATGCTAAAGAAAAGTTTGTCAGAACGATATTATAATTTATGATAACTATACTGTAACATATAAATATTCATTAAAATGCAATTCAATAAGACATACAGTAAATATATTAAAACAGTGTGTGTGTGTGGGGGGGTATTTAAAGGCTTAAAATCTAAAATAAAATGTTTTCTATATGGTTTCGCTAAATCACGGTGTTTCACCTATCGCCAGGTGGTTTAGCAAAGTAAGTACGATGTTAGATGGGCATCACTGTATTGCCGAGGTGAGGAGGTAGAGCGGAGCTCAGGAGGGCTCCAGCCCAATTTAAACTCTGGCCATGTCTCACCTGGCAGGCCTGGAGCTTGGTCTTGGTTGCCTCGATGTAGTGGCACACGGCCAGGTAGATGAACTTATACTGGGCCTCCGTCTGCACCATCCCCGACCGCTGCTCCCTCACCATCTGGATACACTTCTGGATGTCTATGTCACTGTCCAGCCCTGTCACACACACACACACACACACACACACACACACACACACACACACACACACATACACAGACACACACACGCACACACACACACACGCACATGCACACGCACACACACACACACACACACACATACACAGACACACACACGCACACACACACACACGCACACACACACGCACACACACACACACACACACGCACACACACACACACACACACACACACACACACACACACCTAGTTTGTAGGCAGGCTAATTGCATATGTCACGACCAGATGTTTTAAACTTACCACTGGTTAAATAATAATCCTAACAACAACAGTACAAAGTACAGATACAAAGACACAGATACTGATGGCCGAGTTAAAAAACTGGAGCTGGAGTTGGAGGAGCAGGCTTTGCTCACCTTTAGTGTCTATGGTGTCAATCAGCATGTCGATCACTATGATGGTGCCAGTGCGCCCGATGCCGGCACTAAAGGGAGGAAACACAAACATCAAACTTTCACTGTAAGAACAGAAACAGTGTGGTTTTCGTTTTAGGACGGCGAATTTGACACGGTTGTGTGTACCTCAAGCAAACCTAGCTCATTACATTTGTTTGTGTTCTACCTTTCTGATAACCACATATTTACCTCCGCCAACGAGGTTGTGTTTTTTGCTGGCGTTTATCTGTGTGTTTGTTACATAACATAACTCAAAAAGTCATTAATGTATTGTTCTGAAATGTTAACAGTATGTTGGGTTTTTTGTTTTGTTGTTGTTTTTGAAAAATTATTTCATTGTTTACCCCAGAAAAAAACATCTGAAAATAAACATAGGAAATCCCATTGATGAAACAAAAAGGGGGGGGGGGGGGGGGGGTTGAACTGCTTAGCAGAGGTCTGTGCTCTCCGATTGCTTTTCTAATTGTTGTATGTTTTCTGTGTTTTTGTTGTGTTTTCGTGCCTGGTAAGTCTGTGTAATCATCCCTTACACTTAGATGGGAGGGCTCTGAGTGAGCTGGAGCAGAGCCATCTGAGGGCGGTGACTGGAGGGACAATGGCCTTTACTGTGAGGCTATGTGGGCCTACACCACGCACATCCGCATCAAGTCTTCTGGGTGCTGGGCCAAAAAACAAAGTAACAAAAAAAAAAAACAGAAACAAAGTCCGCGACACCAGTGATCTCCCACAAAAAGTTTGTAATCATACATGACATTTCAGGCAAGTGCCCTTCATCAGACGTGATGTCCCGATCATCAAAACTTTGTTTGTTTGTGACTTTTTTTTACTATGTTTTTACTTGTGTAAATGTGAGACTGCCTTGACTCAATAGCTCTCTCCCTTATGAAAGTCTAAGCCCTGCCCCTGGTAAGAAGGCCTTGTCATACTGAAATGGGAGCCAGCACAGGGCTCGATGCTGATTATACTGTATATGGGAGAACTAGACAGTGTGAGGGACAGACAGACAGTCATACCTGCATGTATATAAAGTGAGTGCCCACTACTTCAACATTGCCCTTCTTAGCAGAGCGTACGCATGCATGTAGTGTGTGTGTGTGTGTGTGTGTGTGTGTGTGTGTGTGTGTGTGTGTGTGTCTGTGTGTCTGCATGAGCATGTCTGTGCAGCAACGTTGGCTGTTCTTCATGTTTGATGAACACAAGGCGGCTGGGAAGGACACATAAACAGAAGCGGCAATGAAACCAGCGAATCGCATATTCCACCAAAGTCATCAGTTTCCACGGAGAGTGAGAGCCCATTGGTGTGAGAACAGAATGAAACGGTGCATGTGGGAAGCACTGTTCCACTGCGTAATGGTGGCCAACCGTTAACTGTCAAATGTCAAATTATTGTGCTATGCAGCGGAATGTAGATCCCTTGTCTCTGTGCCCTATATATCTGCTAAGGTGTGAGTGACCCACATTTTTATGTGTACACAGGTTGTAGGCATAGAGATCTTCAATGATCTTCAGGTTGTAGGCATAGAGATCTTCAATGATCTTCAAGTTGTAGGCATAGAGATCAATAATGATTTCCAGCCCAAGAGCTCTTTCGCTAACGGAGGCACTAGGTTGAAAGCCTCTGGGGTGGCCCCTGCTGTGGCCCCCATACTGTGGCCCTGCAGGCCTATAAGAGGCAGAGATGTGTCCCTGAAGTGGACTGTCATGGGTCCATCATTGGAGAAGCTACTGATGGCATTACAGTATTGCTGTTTTGCTGTTGTAATGCATTGCATGATGTGCTTCTCTGTGGCTCTTGGTGATCCACACCTTTTGTGTCTGTGAAAGTGTCCCAGGCTAACTTTAGTAGCAATGTAAATGTTGATGTAAATGCATACTGGCCTGTCTACAATATGTTTTGGCGTGAAGTCAGCTCCAACGCTATATAGTACCTGCAGTGGACGATCATGGGTCCGGCGCTGGGGAACTCCATCTGTTTGGCGTTGACCTGCGTGAGGAAGCTGAGCACCCCGCCGGGCTCCTGGGGCACGCCGTGATCGGGCCAGCTCAGGTACTGGTACTGCCAGATGGTCCGCGCCGGCTCCGACTGCAGAGAGCACAAATGGATCAGAATCGATACCAAGTTCTGTGCCATTTAAAACTGCAGGACTTCAGATCCACCTGGTCTTCAGCACTGAGGACTAATGATGTTAAAAGGATACATTTATCAGTAGAAGTAGATAGCCCATGGACTTTGGTAGGGTAGGATGTTTGTTTTTTCCCTTTGTTTATTCATGTTTTTTGTGGGGGGTGGGGGTTAGTTTGTTTGTTTGTTTGTCTTTAAGTCCTGTAAGTTTACTTGGTCATTGTTGTCCCTGTTGTCCTGTCTTCTCGTATGACTGTGTAGCTCTGTGGATGTAGGCTTCCTGACATATACAACCAATTTGGTGTAATTGGTTGATCATACACCTGACTATAATCCTGCAAAATCCCTGACTGCCAGGAAGCCTACATCCACAGAGGATCTGTGGTTAGTCCTTCAAGATGTTTGGCGCAAGCTACCAGCCGAGTTCCTTCAAAAACTGCAAGTATACCTAGAAGATTTGATGCTCTTTTGAAGGCAAAGAGTGGTCACACCGAATATTGATTTGATTTAGGTTTCTCTTTTGTTCAGTCACTGCATTTTGTTAATTGATGAACATAAATGATTAACACTTCCATTTTTGAAGGCATTCCTAGTTGACAGCATTTTTTTCACACCTGCCTAAAACTTTTGCACATTACTGTATGTGTGATATATGTTAAACTGTAAATAAAAATAAATAAAGTACCATATAAAATAAATAAATAAGTGAAAACAATGTGTACTATAATACAAGATGTATTATATAACTTATGGTCACTTTCATATAGTTTATTTCGCATTTCATACATGTAAGCATTATACATGTCTACTGTCATATTTTTTACTGTCATATTTTTACTTTCAAATCACACTTTAGCATAAAAGTATAATTGTCCAGTTTATTTACATGGTTTCCATATGGGTTTACTCGTAGAGAAACTAAATATCTGTATTGGACTGTGGACCAGGAATAAAATGAAATGAAATTATATTAATCATATTATTGTCACCATAAGCTCAGCTATTTAAGCTATTTAAACCAAACTGAAAGCAGTAATTCATCTCCAGGACTTTAAGTGAATGTGGCCATTTAGGCTAATGCTACAGATCTTACCATCTGGAGGAAAAGGTTAAGGTTGAAGAGAAATGGATTTAAATCACTAAGTAAGAACCAGAGGAGGATAGCAATAGCACCCACACTTCCACATGTGCACACTAATATATGAAATATGTGGCCATGACTCACCCAGAATGGGCACATGTCTACTGTAATGGCACTGACTACAAAATGTGTAAGGACTTTATGCAGGCACACCATGCCTGTAGCAATGACTGACCATAAAGGATACAGTTTGTGAGAAGAGAAGAGAAGAGAAGAGAAGAGAAGAGAAGAGAAGAGAAGAGAAGAGAAGAGAAGAGAAGAGAAGAGAAGAGAATAACATAGAAGAGAATAACATAGAAGAGAATAGCCATTGTAACACCTCTCCAGGTCTTTGATACATAACTACCTTTGTGTGTTGCTGCTGGAGTAGAGCATAGGAGTGCTATGCTACACTAGCATGGCAGTTTACCTGATGTTAGTGCTGCTACACCAGTATATGTGAGCATTCCTGGCTGAGAGGCTTACAGTCTAAATCTCTCTACGGGGTTCATGCTGGCAACATTAACCTCATTACCACTCAAATATCTCTCTCTCTCTCTCTCTCTCTCTCTCTCTCTCTCTCTCTCTCTCTCTCTCTCTCTCTCTCTCTCTCTCTCTCTCTCTCTCTCTCTCTCTCTCTCTCTCTCTCTCTCTCTCTCTCCCTTTGTCAGTGTGTGTGTGTCCTGTATAGTTATGTAACCTTTTGCATCTAAGTCTATAGGCCTATATGTGCATGTATATGTATGTGTGAATGTATGTATGTATGTATATATGTATGTATGTATTGTGTTCATGTATGTGTGTATTTGACTGTATAGATGTAGGTATATATGTGTCTCCCAGGCATACCTGATCCATAGGCATCATCTCTATAATGCGGATCTTGTAATCAGTGGCATCTCTCTCCGAAACAGCCGACACCAAGTATCCCCCACACTCTTTGCTTGTGCCACTGTCTGGCCAATAGGGCACACACTTGTTCTGTTGGGGCAGAAGTCAGTACAACACATATTAACTCTGTAATGTGCAACACATATTAACTCTGTAATGTGCAACACATATTAACTCTGTAATGTGCAACACATATTAACAGTGGAATGAGCAGAGTCTCTCCTTATGCAGTATACTAATTTTATTCTCTTTTTTTATTATTTTTATTTTATTATAATGGAGGTATGTGAGGAAAGTTAATCCCAGTAGTTGCATTGAAAGCCCAGCTTTTTAAAAGTAATCCTGTGAATAAACAAGCATGGTCTCGAGCTAGAAGCATTTTAAAATAGCATTTACAGATAAAATCAAATCAAAAACAAAACTTATAAATGGCGTTTTTTCAGCTTCTGCATTTTGTGACCATGCCCATTTTTCCTGTGGACTCCTCATTTATTCTCTGCTCTGAAAGCAGTTGTGTTCTCTGAAGGTCTGACAGAGTTTTAAGCAACAACTCAGGTACACTCACCCGTCCCTTCTCGACCTCCCTCGTTGTCATGACGATGACTCGTGACCTCTCCTGCCAAACCATCTGCCAGAAGTCGTTGACGGTGGTGAGAAGACAGCCCTGGCAGGCGATGTACATCTTCTGGTCTCCGGGCTCCCGCAGTTTATTCTGAAAGTCAAGTCAAGTATGTTTTTATTTTCTTAGGTTTTTAATTGTCATTTCAGCCATATACACAGTACACAGTGAGACGAAACAATGTTTCCCCAGGAACAGTTGGTGATACACACAACTGTTAAAACACAGTAGAGACAACATAGATACAGTATAGTGCACATACACACTATTAAATCACCAGGGATATCAGCAGTAGCGGGTGGTAAATGAGTGTTATCAACCATTAGTCATTACCACAATGAGGCTTGTTTTGCAATCTGTCCCTCTGTGAAGTGTATTTGTGTTCAAACATGTAGTAGTATGTACACTAACATCCAGAAGTTTGAGATCACCTTTAGATTTTTTAAATGTATCAAACTATTGTCACAAGCAGTGCAGAAATCCTTCATTAATACAAGCATAATCTGAACTCGCAACATTAAGAGTCACCTGATTGTAGAAGCACCGGTGTGTGTGTGTGTGTGTTTGTGGGGGGGGGGGGGGGGGGTGAGTTTGTTTGTGCATATGAAAGCATGTTGTTGTGTGTACTCACCATTACATAATTGCCATTGATGTAATCTGAGCCCACAATGTTGGGGTCACCAGTCTGTAGAATCACTCGAGTCTCATCAACTGTGTGTGTGTGTGTGTGTGTGTGTGTGTGTGTGTGTGTGAGCAGCAGACAAAAAGACAAAAAAAGAGATAAGATTCATGTTAGTAACTTCAGGCAACTCCACCTGAATGAATTTGAAGATATATAGATGCCTTATTGTTATTGTAAGAAAATACAGTGGAATTTAGATGCACTGTCAGGATACAGGCTCATAAATAAAATAAAATAAATGAATAAAATATGTGTAACACCCTTCTAAGGGGGACAGTGGCACTCACAGGGAAGGATGTTCTTGTAGCGGTTCTTGCTCTTGTTCTCCGGCCTCATGCCCTCGTTACGGCTCTTCTTGGCCTTGGCCTCCAACTTCTGCAGAGCCTGTTGGGGGTGGGGGAGGGGGAGGAGATGGGAAATGGAGTTATGACTGGAAACAGAGACAGAGAGAGAAATTAGGCATGAAGCTAATGAAGAGTGAAAGCGGGAACCTAAGATGCTGCTAAAGAAAGAGAGGTGGGAAGTGGTGGGGGAAAGCTATGGCGGAGAGAAAGTTAGAAAGAGTGTGAGCAGGGAAAAGGGAGTGAGAGGGACAGTCAGTGTGTTTGTGTGCATGTGTGAGAGAGAGAGAAGAGAGAGAAAGAGAGATAGAGAAAGAGAGTGGGAAAGAGAGTTGGAAGACAGGGAGCAAGGAAGAATGAGAGGATGACAGAGAGAGCGAGGGAGAGAGTAAGAGAGGGTGAGAGAGTGATGTCCATGGCCAGTAAGTCAACAGTACTGAAACCGTTCTGGTCCTGACCACAGCTCTTTTGTAACATCTATAACATAGACCATTCATTCATTCATTCATTCATTCATTCATTCATTCATTCATTCATTCATTCATAATCTATCAACATGGGTGACGATTTTCTTAAACAGATGAGCTTTCTAGTAGAGCTACATACTGATTTTGAAATCTAGGTTAAACTTGTTCAGAACATGCTCATAAGTGCTGTAATGCCAGCATTAGATTAAATTTGCATGAAAGTCAAAACATCCAAAAAAATCTAATTGATCAATCAAGTCTTGAGTGTCATTTTGCAACAAGGGGCCTTTTGCAGAAGCAGCAGTGTCTGTCTCTCAGTCCACAGGGCTGTGTGTGAGGAATGGCACACCAGCGTGTGAAACCTACGTCGAACTCTTCCCAGAATCCCGCTTTGATCTTCTTGTCGGCACCGCCCTCCTGGGATTCTCCATCCGCCGTCTGGTCCAGCAGCTTCACCCTGCTGTCGATGTCCGCTGCGTTCACTCGGGTGGAGTAGTAGGGCTGAGAGGCGGAGGCAGATGGAGGCAGAGCAATAGGAGAAGGACAGAGAGAAATTTGATTTTATAAAACTTGTGTTAAAGCAACACTATGTAGTTTTCATCTTCGGTCGCCCTACAGGTTGGAAGCAGAATTGTCTCTCATTCAAACAGAGCAATTTACACCTTGATTGAGGGAGACAGAGAGAAAGAAAAATAAAACAACACAAAGGGAGAAAGAGAAAAAAGGACAAAGATTAAGAATGGACACTGAGAGAAGGAAAGAGTGTTGAGGACAGGCAGTCTTGTTGATGTGAAACACTCAGCAGTATCCTTGCTTGGTCCCTTAATTAGTCCATGGTCATGGAGCCAGTAAGTTCGGCTCCAGTGAAGTATAATTTCTAATGGCTGAACCCGAAAAGGAACAAGAGAAAAATGTATAGCCTTATGAGGCTTTTAGTAAATGATACTTTGCTAATTCCATGAGTATAAAAGAGTTTGAGAAGTGATACCATTTTCATTATGCATAAAGCCAGAGGCGTAGCGAGACAACCGGCAACATAAGTACCTGCTTGGGCCGCCCAGAACACTACATGGCTCCCAAAGGCTGACAATCTTTAAACTACAGCAGTGGCAATGCACTTTTCAACGAAAGTAGTGGGTTTTTGCTGAAAAAAGTTGAGAATCACTTCTGTGTGGAGTTTACATTTGACAGCTGCCCTTGAGAATCATGAGTAGGGTTTGAACAGACACTCACCTGTCGGAGGTGCACCCAGGCACCTGACACCTCCTCAATGCCTTTCTTCTTGAAGTGCTCCACCAGATCAGTGAGGGTGTCAAACGTTTCTGCGCCACCAATCGTGTACGTGTCATTCTAAAGCATGGAGAACAAGATGGATGCCGTTCATTTACCCACATTTGAACCTTTTAAATGTATGTTAACCCACTGTAATTCGTGGGAATTTACCACAGATTACATGTACTGTAGCATCCTTAATCCCATGGTAATACAAAGAACAAAGAGACCTAACAAACACTTTA
Organism: Coilia nasus; assembly: GCA_027475355.1. Lineage (NCBI taxonomy): Eukaryota > Metazoa > Chordata > Actinopteri > Clupeiformes > Engraulidae > Coilia > Coilia nasus. The sequence goes on along the minus strand of CM050218.1, from coordinate 29,156,835 downwards.
AAGTGTGCTTTTGCTCATATCCACAATTACATAATACTGAGTCAAGGTTATTTGTTATAATGGCTTTCTCAGAAACTGCTATAACTGCTATAAGTTATTAAGCATTACTCTTTATACACTGTAACACCATAAAAACAGTCACAAGCAATATGCTTACAATAATAGTCACTACTTTATTAGTAGGGAACAACAGTGCAATGACAAACTAACACACATGCCAGTAACAATTTTATATGCCAGTGCGCAAACCTGACAAATAAGAGCAGTGTATTTTTGTTGATGTGTTTTGTTTAGAGACTTTGCTTGTGCCATTAGTGTGATTATGAGGAGCTGTACCACAGCACTCTGGGAGTGAACTTTAGACTTCTCACCTGATACTGCTTACTAAAGCAGCTGAAAATATAGATCTAATCGTTTGACCCTGAAATTCCATACCAATACAATAGACTCCATTCAAATGCAATAGCATTACAGCCCCGGCAAGGTCAGAAATCTGACTTGTATACACTAATGTGTGTGTGTGTGTGTGTGTGTGTGTGTGTGTGTGTGTGTGTGTGTGTGTGTGTGTGTGTGTGTGTGTGTGTGTGTGTGTGTGTGTGTGTGTGTGTGTGTGTGTGTGTGTCATAAAACAATACATAACTAAATAGGTAAAAAAGCAGTAAGGATGTGGTCTTGTTGAATTTTGATTACTAAGCTATGATGGATCTGTAGGCCATGATGGGTCTATGTTGTCTCTCACACACTATAATGGGATGTGTGTGTTAATACCCAAAACAAGTGACTAAATGGGCAGCATTGTGTAAATATTGGAGCCTCTTACAATGAAGCCCATTTGGCAGGTCAGTTTTAGGAATACTAAGCTACTCAGAAACATGGGCTCTAAGCTTTTAAGAAGAAGATGTAAGAACAGAGGCCCTTGTTTGGTAAGATTACAGTGCTGTCCCTACATGCCTCTCCTTTAAAGCAACACTAAGTAGTTTTCGTCTTCGGTCGCCCTACAGGTTGGGAGTGGAATTGTCTTTCGTTCAAAGTACAGGGAGACACTCCGCTCCTCCAAACTTACTTTATAGCAGTTATAGCCCATGGAGGACGGCAAAGCTAATTCAGAAGTGTCTTTCACCCAATTACAAGTTGATGAAGCATTATTTTAAGGTTGAACAAAACTACTTAGTGTCGTTTTAAAGGGAATTTTATCACAACACATATCCGAAGTAATAAAACAAAGCAACAATAGAGTTGATACAACAGTGATTCCTCTAACAATAATGGCAGCCGCCCACATAAGTCAAAGAGGATAAATGGCAACTATCAGACTTCCCATCATGTTCTCAGCTAAAATGTCACGCTTATGTCAAGCGATTATTATTATTCTCACACAGCTTTGCTGGAGCAGCAACTTGGCCCATGCAAATGAGCAGCGCGTGTTTTGTACAAGCCTGTACACGTGAAAATAGGAAGCTGACCTTCAGAGCCTGTATCATTCCTGTTAGGGGTATACCCCTTTTCTTTTCTCACAACTGACCCTCTGATCAGTAATCAGCTTTGCACCTGTGGTTTTCCTACGGTGAGATTATTATTGTCACACCATTCCATTAGCCGGTGGACCGCATCTCTGTAGGCTACGTCATCATCCTTTATGATGAGGCCCACCAGAGTGGTGTCGTCTGCAGACTTTGCAAACTTTATGATGGTGTTGCAGGGATGTGTGGGGGAGCAGTCATAGGTGTAGATGGTGTACAGGAGAGGGCTCAGAATGTCAGGGTGGATGATCTCCTGTTACCGATCTTAACGGACTGTGGAAAATCAGTGAGGAAGTTTTCAATCCAGGCGCATGTGGTGGGGGGGGGAAGTCGAGGTTGACCAGCTTGGCTGTGAGGATGTCTAGGAAGATGGTACTAAAGGCTGAGCTGAATTTGTCCATTCTGGGCTACTGTAGGTATAGTGCAACATGGTGGACTTTGTGGACAGATCTGCTCATTATACAAATTCAAAGAGCTCATTTGTAAGCCAAAAATACAGCAATTTGTACTTAAACATGATTATATATTACAGAGACTAGATTATGATGAGCACTATATAAATATTTTCATAAATGGGACACTCTAAAGTCTCCATAATGTGCATTTTAAGTGGTGTAAGAGGATGCCAAGGCTTGCTACACAACTCACCCAATCCCTAAACCTCACCCTGAAGTTTGTTAATGGATATGATTAGAGTTCGGCTCTTCCTTCTGGTAAAAACGTGTTTATACTAGAGGGCAATACTGAGCATATAAATGCATGAAATAGATACAGCATCTGCCCCTTTTACAAAGTCCAACTCTAGCGTGCAAAGACACACACCGGTTGCCTCCAACATAGCCCTTTTCTAACATTCCTATACTGTAGCATTAAGTCATGCATTTGGTCAACAGATGCTAATTCTTTAGAAATGAGTTATTAATAACACTAGACTCAGAAGACAGTCCTGGGTTTGCTCACTGAGAGGTTATGCACATACAGTCTTTTCAGGCCCTTACTCTACCAGCACGGAGGGCACATACAAATAAATATCACTTCCCTTTCTTCTCTTTTTCTCTCTTTTCTCACTCTTTTCTCTCTCTCTCTCTCTCTCTCTCTCTCTCTCTCTCTCTGTTTCTCTCTCTTCTCTCTCTCTCTCTCTCTCTCTCTCTCTCTTTCTCTCTCTCTTTCTCTCTCCCTCTCTCTCACACACACACACATTTTTTGAAAATTTTCTTTTCTCCCATGCTCACCCACACACACACACACATACACACACACACACACACACACAAACCTGGCACATGATCTTGATGTGAGAGACCCTCTTTCCTCCTGATTTACTGGGCTCGTCGGTGAGTGCCGACAGGACGAAGTCTCCTGGTTTGGAGAGCGACTCGCGCACCAGGAAGGTTCCGGGCTCGTCCCTCTCCCTCAGCAGTTTCTCTGCGTTGGGGCCCGACAGGTGACCGTGGTACCATCTGCCATGCACACACACACACACAGACAGAAAGCATCGCCACATTAGCTCATCACTCCCCTTGGTTACACACAGCTCGCACAGGGATTCCCTGCCCTGACACACTGAAATGACTGGGGCCCCTGTACACCATAATGACCAAAGGTGAACATACAGGCTGCAGAAAGTAAAAGTCCTGCCAAAAGTTTGTTCCAGTTGTTCACTGAACCAGACTATCTTAATAAGCACAACTCATCAGCCTGGTAATCAGGTTAATAGTGAAATTACTTCAGTGCGAAAGCAGAATCTGTATGTCACAGACATTTTACTTGCATTGTCCACTTCTGTAACACCTTCTATGAAGCTTGTATTCATAAGACTCTATAAATACATTTATGAAGGCCTTCATAACGCTTAAAGGAGAACTTCGGTGTAAAATGAAAATTGGCATGTTAAAACATCATACCGAGTTGGTATGTGTACTGAGGAGCAAAATTGATTTAGCCTGTTGCATTCAGAGTTTAACTATTTTTTAGCGTTTGTCCCAGAAGGCTAACAATGGAAGTGGTAGGTGCCCTCAGACGAAGCATGACGACTATGCTATTTTTAAACCATTAAAACAGCTCGAAGAAACTCCACACTCCATCGGTAGTACAACACAGGTCCTGACATTAAAAACGAGGCACTGAGAACTTTGTAAGTGTACACAACATTTATCAATAAAATAGTTTTGACAGGCAGTACCTTGCTGTAGTTCTCGTGGCCGCTATGATGAAAGTCCAAACAAGTACAAACGAGAAACTACAGCAAGGTACTGTCTGTCAAAACTATTTTATTAATAAATGTTTTATACACTTACAAAGTTCTCAGTGCATCGTTTTTAATGTCAGGTTCACCTCTTCAGCACTCCTAATACACACACACAATTACACGTGCTTTCCATGAAATCAATTAAAAAAGAACAGATGGCAAACAAAGAAGATGACAAAGAAAAGATAAATAATATAACTTTTGGATTTAATTTGGATTTATATCCAAATGCAAGAAATGAACAGAGACATATTTTATGCCCATGTAAACTGATGTAATGAAATGTAATGTAATCATAAAACAGTCAAGTCTGTTTGGCACTAAAACGTTGAACTCTGCAGGTGCAGAAGCAATGATAGCGTCCTCGCATCTCGTTTTGAAATGTTAAAAAGATAAATACATTTGTCACTTGCCAAAACAATAATAACTCTAAAACAAGAGCCTCCAGTGACTGGGGATGATCACAGAAGAACAGCCAGTGCTTTCTATTCAACAGCATAACAGGTCAAACCACAAGCTATAAATAACATGAATAAGTATAAAGTGCACATCTCACAATCACAGATAAGCATTAAAAGCTATTTAGGTGATGTTTACTAATAGAAGTGAGAGTGTGTGTGTGTGTGTGTGTGTGTGTGTGTGCGCGTGCGTGCGTGCGTGCGTGCGTGCGTGCGTGTTTGCATGGGCTGTTTGCCCTCTCTATGTGTGTGCTTAGAGTGGCGTGGTTTAATTTTAGGCTCAGTTCTCGATTTCTTCATCTGGTCTTCCTGTATTGCGGTCGGAAAATTCTGATGACAAGATTTCTCGGCTAGCGACATGAGTGAGGCCTATTTTTAGCACCTCTGTGTAGCTCCCTTTCACAAAGACACACACCCCAAACTAACTTCTCATGGGGCTTCTGTCGCTAGCCCTCGCTGGCCAGGCAACTCTTTAGATGCCTGCAGGGTTTTCTAAACACCCACTCCTCTCACCATCGCGTACTACACATGCCCTTACACACACACACACACACACACACACACACACACACACACACACACACACACACGCATGCACACACATGCACATACACACACACACACACACAAGCACACACACACACATACACATGCGCACACATGCACATACACACACACACACACATACATACACACACACACACACACACACACACACACACACACACACACACACACACACACACACACACACACACACACAGACTCTCACGTCTATTACTACACATCACCTAAATAGCTTTTAGATTACTTTAAAAAATCTAGGACCACACACATCTCTAAGTGGCACAATTAGCATACAATACATATATGAGCCACACACAGAAACATTTACAGGTATAAAAATACAGATTACAGATTACAGCTACAGAACTACACAAAACACACAGACACAAACACACAGCTGAGATTACTTTAGAAAATCAAGGAAACATGCATTAACATTATTTAGTTTTGTTAACAATTTGCCATGTGATAACAACTATAATAACATTGCTGTCCTATTGAATTATAATTTGTTCTGGTTAATTGAAGTTAGTTAGGTCAGTGGTCATTACTTTCAATTCCTTATTCTGCTCATGTAGATTTGTTTATTCAGTAAATGGTGGTGTTCACAGGACCACAAAAAGCTTCTTGAGGGTATGCTAATTTCTTAGTACACTACAAAAGGTTTTTTTCTACATAGTTCTACATAATTAAGCAGTAGGACTTTCTCACAATCAACAGAGCGACCCAAAACGCTTTACATTCACATTCTCACATTCCTGGTGCTGCTCACATTCACCTACACACTTACACACACAACGATGGCGTCAGGCTGCCCTGCAAGATGTCAACCAGTACACAGTTTAAATGGATCCAGCAACCCTCTGAACCAGTAAACCATTGCTGCACTTATCGTAACGTAAATACTCAGTTGAATCAATACTGTACAATTTTGCTAATTTTTCAAACTTTATTTTACTGTGACCATTTCTTCAAAACACACACACACACAGTACATAACAGCACCAAACTCTGTGATATTTAATTCAGTAAGTGGTAAGTGCTGACCAAATCTGCAGGCCACTGAAGGCAGGTAGGCAGGTATCCTTGTATCCTTGTAAAAAGCAATGGATTGTGGCGCTGTCCTGACTCAGTTCTAGCTCTAATTGTGTGCGTACAGTACCTCTCTGATCGACAGTTATTATAGTTTCACATTTTTTATTTAGTTTGCATTCATAGTTTTAGTTTTTATTTCGAGAATTGGCTAGTTTTAGTTCAGATTTTAATTTAGTTTTTGTCTTAGTTTTTTATTTTAGAATTTCATTACAGAGAAACATGTTTTTCTTGCTGTATAACAACTTTGAACTTGAACTTGTTTATTCAAGGTACCACAGCATATAATTAAAAAGAATTACTTCATTTTAGTTAGTTTTGCAATTTGCATTGTTCATTTAGGTTTTTATTTTGCTTTATTTAGCATTTTTATTTTTATTTTAGTTTATGAAAATATATTTCCAGTGCTAGTCTTAGTCTTCGTTAAATATAAAAACCGTGGTCGTTACCCAGATCTAATCCTGATTGTGTGTGCACAGTATCTTATTGGTCTGACCCAGGGTCTGCTTGTGTCGGTTAAAACAGATCTGCCCTACAAAGCCAAAGGGCAGTAACTTTTGTCAAAACTGAGTTTACACTGGAAATTGACTCTTTGTCTTTTTAATAAAAAGCTCGCTTCTTCCTAATAAGAAAGGTAATAAAAGCATCACCACTATTATACCAACAACATGTTTGACTGGGCATTATGACAGATTGAAAGGCATTTATCTTAGTTTCAGTGTTTGCGTAGTCACTGCATTTTGCCTTTGTAGGGCAGTGATGTTATCAGACCGACCTGTTGCATGCACATTTTCAGCTTTATCACTTCTCATCTGCTTCCTGCGAAATGTTCCACTCCATGGCATTTCATGACAACTTCTTTCAACATCGTGTCCTGTCTGCAGCAATCACGGAATTCTGTGTTATGTGCCCTGCAAGGTGATCAACAGTACAACGAGGACTGATTGCCGCATTTTCGGACCAATGCCTCGCCTCCTCCCCCCATGTTTTTGTCTCTCACGTCTGTGGTACTGCTGCCACTTACTGAACATGTGCATAAGGCGTGCCAGCTTACATACATGCTGTATGTCTGCTCAAAGTGACTGGTTACAAACGTGCTGTATGTCATGTCAAAGTGCCTGCTTAGAAACACACTGTATTTTACGTGATGGTAAAATTAAATTGGTCAGGCCTTCAAGCGAGACTGAACCCTTATGTGACGTTTTACGATATGAGACTCATGAACTAGATTTTATTTTGCCATTAACCACGCAAACCAGGTGAGAGAGCGGCTGTTATATTCCAAAGTGGATAGAGTCCGAAGCAGGAGAGGCACTTTTTTTCCTTACACTTTTGTGGCCTTGCTGTTTTAATTTCATTGTACAGTTCAACTGTTCAATGACAGTAAAGGTCTTGACGTCTTGAAGTAGTATAGAGGTGCAATGAGTGGACACAGCAAGCTATCCTCATAGGTTGAGCACACACACACACACATACACACACACGCGCGCGCACATGCTGTCCCTGGTGGTGACTACTATACGACTATGGACAGCAATATACTGCACTACCCTGATAACTACTGCACTAAAGGACCCTTCTATAACTACTGCACTAAAGGACCCTTCTATAACACTGGACAATTTTACTGGGACACTGTAATCTATCTACCACAAAGCACCTTATCACGACACTTGTTTACCTCGTGGAATTCTTATTACCTTACTTATTATCATTACAATGTTTTTTTCTTCCCTCAGTTCAGTGAATGTTGTATTATGCAGACGTGTGCAATAGGTTTGATCTGTTTTTTGCAATATGTATTATGTGTATGCTACTGGACACCTTAATTTCCTTCGGGATCAATAAAGTTACTCTACTCTACTCTACTCTACTCTACTCTAAGTTATCTTTTATGTGTATAGGTATAGATTTTAAAGGTGAGGAACATTAGAACAAACAGGAACAGGTAATGGTCATAGTGGAGAAAGGAGATAGACAGCATACACAGATGGAGGAGGGGGGAGGGTGAGGGGGTAGAAAGGGGCAGATGAGGGGTAGAAAGGGGCAGATGAGGCGGGGAAAGGGGCAGATGAGGGGGTAGAAAGGGGCAGATGAGGGGTAGAAAGGGGCAGATGAGGGGGGGAAAGGGGCAGATGAGGGGGGGAAAGGGACAGATGCAGGGTAGAAAGGGGCAGATGGGGGGGCGGGAGGGACAGATGCAGGGTAGAAAGGGGCAGATGAGGCGGGGAAAGGGGCAGATGAGGGGGGGAAAGGGGCAGATGAGGGGTAGAAAGGGGCAGATGAGGGGGGGAAAGGGAGAGATGCAGGGTAGAAAGGGGCAGATGAGGGGAGGGAAAAGCAAGTACAAGACGAGAGAAGACAGAGAAAAGAGAGAAATGGAGCTGTGTGTGTGAGATGGTTCCTGTGTGTGAGATGGTTACTATTTCTAGAGTTTCTGTTCTTAATACAACTGTAAGTCAGGATGAATTAAGGGGTACATGTGTAAACTGTGTGTGTGTGTGTGTGTGTGTGTGTGTGTGTGTGTGTGTGTATGTGAGTATGTGTTTGTTGATGTGTATGTGTGTGTGTGTGTGTGTGTGTGTGTGCATGCATGTACTGTGTGTGTGTGTGTGTGTGTGTGTGTGTGTGTGTGTGTGTGTGTGTGTGTGTGTGAGTGAGTGTGTGTGTGTGTGTATGAAAGAGAGAGAGAGAGAGAGAGAGAGTTTGTTGATATGTATGTGTGTACTGTGTACGGTGTGTATGTGTTCTTGGTGTGAGTGTGTGTGTGTGTATGTGTGCATGCACATGTCAGCAAACAGACAGAGCAGAAAAGGAGAAAGAGAGCGAGAAGAGAGTGATAAGGAGGTTAAGAGAGAGACGAAAATGAGAGCCCCAGAGAGGAAGGCAAGGATGCTCTGGTCACTGTTTGCAAATGTGTCAAAACTAAAGTTTCCAACCGCAAGAAGAAAGGGAAGTCAAGCAACTGACAGAGGGAGGGGTGTGCGGGTTGAGGGGGGTGCAGGGGGGGTGTGGGAGGACAGACGGCCGATATGAGAGGCTGGTGCAATGTGTTTTATGGGGCTACTCCATGGGCGCTTACATACACATACACACTCAATAAATTACAAACGTGATACACAAAAATATACAAATAACAATGACAGGAACAAATAGATGAATGCACACGTGTGCACACAGAAGCACACACACACACACACACAGAGTGAGAGAGAGAGAGAGAGAGAGAGAGAGAGAGAGAGAAAGAGAGAGAGAGTCAAAAGAACTAAGTTGTGCGCAACTCTTTGGAGCTTGGACCTTCTTTTTTGAGCTTGGAGCTTTCAAACTCCAAAAACAAGTCCAGTTGAATACAACTTAGCTCTTTTGACTACCATGACCTGGATGAATGAGAATCTTTACAGACAGACACACACACACACACACACACACACACACACACACACACACACACACACACACAAACACACACACACGCACATATACATACACACTCCTATAGCAGCATTAACTTGAACTCTTCTGACACAAAACTTGAACAATCTTTTTGCATTGTAACGTACACACACACCAAATCAGTAGCTCTTTTCCATGCCACTGGCACACTACTGAGCAAGGGAAAAAAAAACACTTATATCGTGTCGAGCATTTCTATTTGCATGCTGAATATTTATTTTATGACTAGAACTGAAATGACAAAAAAATATATTTCCAATATGTCAATAATTTGCAATCACAGTACTGTGCATGTAGTCTTTATAGCTACTGTAACCTGGCCACAGCACTTCATCCACATCACAAAGCTACACATTACATAAATGATCAATTCGAATGGAGTCAGATTTTGTGTTGTTTTGGACACACAAAAAAGAACAAAAACAGATTCCTATGTATGATGTTAAGCTCTAATCATTTAGAGTTTAAAAAGTTATGTATGTTAAACACATGTGAAGGATGTGTGGGTGTGTGTGCTACCTCTCTCGAGGTCAGGACCACAGAGGTGGGTTGGAGTGTAGTGTAGTGTAGTGTAGCGTAGTGGTAAACAAAAACCAACAGGTGGTGATGGGAGAGAGGCAGATTCTAAATATAACAAAAATGTCGGTCCCACTGGATCAAAAAATAGCACTACACGTTAAGTAACGTGTTGTACATAATTAACCATCAATACGAGTTTTAAGAGAACAAATAGACAAGTACACACACACCTGTGCCCAGTTTAAGGATGTAAAAATGTATTACATCAGATTAGGGCCATTTGCATCAGAGATTGCCCCAGGCAGACATTTTTGGAGACCAAAACCCAGTGTAACCAAGAACAACCATGAAAGATAGGAATAGCCCCATGTGCCTACCAGACCCACTGGCATGGCAAGGTACAGTAAGCAGCAATCAGGTGTGCGCATCTAGCGGGTGACTCTGAGGCAAGTCGCTTTCTGTGAACTGAGGAGGGGGCAAAATATGTTGTGTTCGCAAATGTACGTACATCTGGCCCTCAGTCTCACATAATTATTTTTTGGACATTTTTGCGGCCTTTCGCGTCCACCACGGCATAGCTAGCCATAAAGCCGTCTATGTTCACTGCCTAAACAAGCCACTCTGACAGTCTGCAGGCCACCTGATATAGCAGCAGTGTTGTGCTGTGTGCACTTAACCAGTGATGATACAACAGCCTCCAGAGCCATCCTGCCCATTCATGTCATTTCACATGTAACACGGTGTGACATGAAGAAAACTGTTTCTGGAATCTGACACAAATCTACACCACATCTGCAAAACGACTAATGCCACTTCTCTCTCCCCAGTACGGCTTTCAGGTCTTGAGCTCTTGCTTGCCTTTTTTAGGCATTATCTTTCCACTTGCAAGCAAGGCAAACGGCAGCTCAAATGTGTGCACTAGTTGTAATGTTGACGACACACTTTGACTAGATTTAAATAGGAGTGAGGTTTCGGTCACAGTGTCTTTTCATTCATCACACAGTTCTGACGTAGCCTACCATAAAAGTTCTTATGCTGTGTTTCCATTCTTGAACTGTGTGAAATGCTGTTTTGGTTATGCTCTCTACTGTAAATCAACATCGATACAGTAAAAACCTATCTGTACTATAAAAGTCTTAAAATTTATGATTTGATTACATACATGACATTTTGCTGTAATGGACATTTCTATTCAGGCAAGATCTTCACAGCCCCTCTGCAATGGCAAGAGGCAGGCATATTTTACAGGTAAGTGCACACAAGATGTAGTTATTGGATGAAAACATATCTGAAACCATATTTATAGTGGTGTTTTCCATCTGACACAAAAGTAAGATTATGTCTTATGTCTATTTATAGTGTAGCTGTGTGTTTGTGCATGTGTGTGTGTGTGCGTGTTTCTAGTTTAAATCGCACATGTGTCTGGTGAAACGCAATTTCAAACTTGTTACACAGTGAAGTTTGACTTTGACTTTGAAAAAGTGATTACCTAATTTTAAATGTGATGCTTCATTTAGCAGGATTGGTGATTTGTGTATGCTCTTTTGGTAAACTTATAATCTTATAAACTTAATATTGATTTTACAAACAAAATCAACTGTGAATTCAGGAAACACAGGTAAGCAGCAAAAAAGACTGCAACTGCAACTACAACCAGTATTTGTATTCAAAAGTATAAGAATAGAGACTTAATAAACCTTCCTTGTTACTAACATGCATTGCTCAAAATTGAACTGACATTGACAAACATCCAGCTATCAAAACAGAAGTCTAGGTGGACCAAACTAAACAATTCCTTATTGCGTTTAGACAAAATGCATCCAATATTCTCCATCCCTGAAATCCACCAACTCTTTTCAAACTCTATCCACTCTCTCACACCTTCAAAACACTAGCCTGATGTATCTTCAGCACATTTTCTACAAACAAACACACCAAAAATACACTTTCATTTGGCTACGCTAAGATGTACAAAATA
>CM050218.1:29137500-29140000 GCA_027475355.1 Coilia nasus | reverse complement strand
ACCCGTCCCTCCCTCTCACCCTCTCTTCCTCTCTCTCTCTTCCTCTCGCTCTCGCTCTTTTTGTCTCTCCCTCTTTTGCTCTCTCTTTCACTCTCTCTCTCTCTCTTTAGCTCTCTCTCTCACTCTTTCACTGTTTGTGTCAAACGTCTTCCTTCCTTTCGGTCGCCTTGCAGATGAAACAGTGAGAGCTTACGAGGCAAACAAACGAGGTCACCCCGCAGGAGAAGGAGGCCAGACAAAGCCTCTCTCCCTCGTCACCCCGTGTCCCTGGGAGACACACTGGCAGAGCAGAGCAGAGCAGGGCAGAGCAGAGCAGGGCAGGGCAGGGGAGACGGACAGATGAGGCCGACTTCTAGTGCTGGTCTCTGCTCTCTTGTTCTGTCTCTCTTTTGTCTCGGTCTTCAGTTCCCTCTTTCAAAAATAACACAACCGACCCTCGCTAACACACTCGCTCACTTAACCACTAAAGCTGCATCTGTGGCGAACCTGCAAGAAGCCATGCAAAAGCTGCCCAGATGGTTCAACAAGAGAAGAAGGCACTCAACCTGTGCCAAAGACGGGAAGAGAAGAGAAGAGCAAGAAAAAAAAACAGCGATGGAGTGATAGTCCTCTTACAGGTTCTGTAGGGGAACTTCAGAGTTTGCATAACGCTGCTGACTGCAATGGAAATGAAATGACACTGGTGACAAAAACCAGAACCTCACACTCTCTTGCTGTACCTCTTCTCTGTTCTATTTTATTTTCAATTCCTCCTTTCCCTTTTTCTCTCTCTTCGTCTGTTTTGTGTGCACCCCTGTCGTTCTCTCTCTCTCTCTCTCATTCTATGTGTGCCTCTCTCTCTCTCTCTCTTCCCCTCTCTGTGAGGGGCAGTCAGACAAGATCCTCCATTAGCTGCCACAGCTCAAAGTTCAACCTCACACTTCCTCATTCTGCACACAAACACAGAGAGAGGGACAGAAATACACAACGACACATATACACAAATACACACACACCACAGACCAATCCAACCCACCAAGGGCTGGGAGCGTAAAACTCTTCCACTTACAGGCCAGACAGGAACCCTGTGCACTGATCTGTCCAGGCTCCTCAGCTGCAGCTGCTGCCTTACCTCCGAATCCTCCAGTACGCGCAAGGCACAGCCTCCAACCCACCAAGACAACACTTCCCACAATGCACTGCGAGGCCAGAGGCTGAGCATAAGGAAGTGGCTCTTGAAAAAAGAGGAAGGCAGAGAATGGAAAGACAGGCAGCAGCTGTGTGCTGTGCTGTCGTCACTCCAAGTAGGATGATTATGTAATGCTATCATCCGCACAGATGACAAAGAAACGCAGGACTCAACTCCCAAGAGCAAGTGTGGGTCACAGGTGATAGGTGGCCTCTTTGAATTGCAAATGTTGATGACACTGTTGCCATCAAACAGACAGATTTGACTATATGTAAAACCAACTACCTACGCAAGAATACATAAATTCTTCAAGTTTAAAATCACACAGAGACATATGAAGAGTGTAGATGCAAAACCCTCTATGTCCATTTTCAGAAATATGCAAAAATCAAGTTGTTTTAATAACATTTTTCAAATAACCTCAATTAATTAATTAAATTAAATCAATTAAATTAAATCTGCAATTTAAATATTATTATCAAGTAAAAACAAATCAAGCCAAAACTATCCAATTGGAGGTAAACTGATAATAACATTTTTTAACAATTATATAAATATATTTCCGTAAATTCATCACAAATGCACTTTCAGGGTTTTGCATCTGAACTCGTCATATACACACAAGTATAGTGCTGCAGAATTTGAATCAGATTAGATCAAATTGTGCTTTTGGTTAAAAATCGATTGATACGACAGCTCTAACATGTATATACTATACACATACAAGAAAAAAATATCAAAGTCAGCTTAAACAGATACTGACCATACACTGAACAAACCCCCATTCATCTCAGAGGAATCACACCATGAAGTGTTAACTAACTACAAGCCTCAAATAGGTATATTTCTGCGTTGGATCCTAGCATGGAATCACTCACACACACACACACACACACACACCACTCACCGACTGCTTTTTGTCACAAGAGAGTGAGTACAGACAACTTCATTCCAAACTGCCTCTGGATATCTGTGACACATCAGTGCACAAACACACACACACACACACACACCTGGCCTGGCCCCTCCCTACAGATGTGTCGTGCTACACACATGCAGCGATGTGAAAGAGACTCACAAATAGTGCTTGGTCACAACTCACCCATTCACCGAGACCTGGCGCCACCTCTTCTTTATCTGCAAACACGCCTCAACACGAACTTCTCCTAATGCAGTCACAACCTGTTGGAGCAGACAGTGTGTGTATGTGTGTGTGTGTGTGTGAGAGAGAGAGAGACAGAGAAAGAGAGAGAGACTATATTCTTCTCTGAAAGGTACCACATGTAATAGTTTTACGATTGTGTGAAGGCCCTATGCCTCTTTCTGTGAATG
>CM050218.1:29020000-29132500 GCA_027475355.1 Coilia nasus | reverse complement strand
TCTGCCAGGCACTCGACCTCGCTGAAGCGCGTGTTGAGGGCCATGCTGGGGTGCTGCGGGTCCTCCGACATGTTCAGGTACGCCGCCCTGCGCAGCTGCTCCTCGATCACCAGCGCCTGCTCCAGCAGCTGCTCACACACAGCAGGGGGGCAGAGAGAGGGATGCAGGGGCAGAGAGAGAAAGAGAGAGCGATATATGCAGAGAAAGAAACGAGAGAGAAAGAAAGGGAGAAAGAAAGAGAGTGATAGAGAGCGTTAGAGTGAAAAAAAGGGAGATAGTGAGAGAAAGAGAGAGAAAGGGAAAGAGATATACAGAGAAAGAGAAAGAAACAAGAGAGGTATAAAGAGAGGGAGATAGAAAGAGAGAGGAAAAGAGAGTGGGTGGAGAAAGAGAAAGAACATAGTTAGAAGAAGAGCTGTGTGTGTGCCAGTGCATCACAGTTGACTATGCATCAAATGTCTGAATATTTGAGTTCAATTCTGTGTATGTGCATGTCTCTGAGTCTGAGTGCAAGTGCAAATTACACATGTGCATTATGAATTTAGGCATGTTACATGTTTGTTTTATATGTTTCAGAAATGTGTTTGCAAGCCCAACTGTGTGTGTGTGTGTGTGTACTGTATGTGTTATGATAATGTGATAATGTGCCACCTTGAAGCGGCGAGCGAGGAACTTGTTCTTGATCTCCAGGAAGTTTCCGCGGCTCATCTCCCCCTTGAAGGGCTCGTTGAGGATGGCGAAACGCACATCGTTCTGCACGTCCTGCCAGCGGGCGTAGCCGTGACTGGGAGAGGTCAGAGGTCAAGGGTCGCAACACAGGCCCCACAGAACTACACTACCCACAATCCCTCACTGCCTAGCAACGGTCAGAATGTCGTCTCCATCAACACTGAACTGTCCAGTGAACTCTGTGACACAGCAACAGCCATTCATTCAGCTGGTTGTCGACGGCAACCGTTGTCATGTGAAGGATACTGTATGATGCCAGCTAGGAGCCAGTAGTCATGGCGACGGTGCCAGATCTCGTAGGTCTTCTTTGTGACCGTTGCAGCCCTCTCCTCATTCTGCCACAGCGAATGCAGCTCTGAAAATGAGAAAAACAGATAGAGAGAGAACCAGAGAGAGAGAGAAAGAGAAAGAGAAAGAGAGATTGAGAAAACGAGGGGAAAAGAAAGAGCTCCATAACATGGGAATAAGGAGATAGATCTGAAGTCATTAGGGCAGCTGTGGACTAGTGGTTAGGGAGTTGGTCTTGCAATCGGAAGGTTGCCGGTTCGAATCCCGCCCTACCCATAGTTGAGATGCCCTTGAGCAAGGCATCTAACCCCACGCTGCTCCAGGGACTGTAACTGAAACCCTCTAACCCTGTAAATATCTGTAGGTCGCTCTGGATAAGAGCGTCAGCTAAGTGTAATGTAATGTAATGTAATGTAATGTAGGGCCTTTTCTGCAATGAGCTGGCGTGCATATGGCATACGTCGTACGCTTGGCCGTTCCCGGTGCTGTACAGCCAGAGGTTAAAGGGGGAGGCAGCAGGTAGGGGGGCCTAAAGTGCACTGCAGCAATGCAGCAGGTTACACCACTCACCTCAGAAGCATCCCCTGTCATGTGCCGTGTGCTGCTGCTACTGCTGATGCTGTGTGCTGCCCTGCTCCTGATTTTGATGATGCCCTGCTCCTGAGCCGGTTGCTGCTCTGGACTCCTCTGAGCTGTGACGCTGATCTGAGCTTTGGTGCTGACGCTGGTCTGAGCTTTGGGGCTGGTCATGCTGCTATACTAGGCTGTGATGCTGCGGATGCTGGTCTGAGCTGTGGTGCTGACCATGCTGACTTTTCTGGTCTCAGGTGATGATGCTGATGATGCTGGTCTGGGATTTGAAGCTGAATATTCCGCTACACTGAGCTGGGAGGCCTATCACATCAATAATTACATTACATTTAGCTGATGCTCTTATCCAGAGTGTCTTACCACTGTAGGTTAGGTTCAGGGACAGTTCCCCTTGAATGATTTGGGGATAGATGCCTTGATCAGGGGTGCTGGAGAGCGCTGGTTATTCACTCCCCAACATTTTTCCTACTGGTACAGGGAATTAAACTTGATCCCAAGACCAACTCCCTAACCATTAGGCCAGAGCTGAACCATTTTTTTTCGAATGCTAATTAGTGTAGTTGTGCAATGCACTGCACAGTTAGGTTACCACTGTACCATATCCCTCCAGATTCTTTATTAAGAATCAGATTTTTTTTAACGAAGGTGCCAGAGCACTGCGACCACCTTTAACATACAGTATGCATATGATCTATTATCCGCAACCATTCCCATACTGTGTACCTGTCAGATCTGCACAGATGTCATGGCCAACGTTTACTACTAGAGGGTGCCTACGAGTCCATATAACACAAAGTGGCTAAACTCTGTGGTCGATGTACACAGTACATCCTACACAGATAGATACAGTACAGTGCTCCCTTAAAATAGAACCAGTAGCACAGACAGTGAGTTTACTGAGTTTACCTGTGCAGACTCCTACTGCAATGCTCCTACAAATAAAAACTAATTGACTGATAGATCAATCGTGATTGATTGAAAACAGAAGCTCACCTGTGAAGCCTCCGTCTGCGATGTTGAACATGAAGCGCTGTTTGGCCGCCGCTTTCTTCTTCTCCTCTATCATCGCTCCATCCATCGCTGCACTGCCCTCCTTCACGCTCTCTCCATTCTGCAGCTTGCCACTCTCCTCCGTCTTTATGCCATCCTTCTCCTTTGGTTCTGTGTGGGAACACCACAGCGTGCGTACACATAAGTGTGTGTGTCCACAAAGTGTTTATGCACATTCCAGTGTGTGTGTGTGTGTGTGTGTGTGTGTGTGTGTATGAGCAAGACACCACATCATGCACGTCCACATGAGTGTGTGACAGAACAAGCCAGTGAGTCAGAGCCACAGTGAGGGCCTGTGTGAAAAAGTGTGTGTGTGTGTGTGGGTGTGTGGGTGTGGTACGATAAGCAGCTGTGAACCATGTGACAGTGTGTCTGCCTGTGTGCGGGTGAGTGTGTGCCTGTGAGTGTGTGTGTGTGTGTGTGAGAGTGTGTGTGTGTGTGTTTTGGTACCTTTTTTCTCCTCTGTTGTAGAGCTTGTGTCCATCTTCTCCTCCTTGCATTCCTCTGTGCAGCACATGGAGGAAAACAGAAAAAAGACAAACAAAACTTAAGTGAGTGACAGGAGCCTCAAGAGAAAAAGAGAAAATGACATCACGCTGGAAACAGCCTTATATCAAGTCATACACATCCGCTGATTAGACACGTGTTCTTAAAACAAAACAAAAATAGAGTTTTTACTGTAGAGTTTTTACTGGGGTTAGGACAAGCAAACCCAAGAAGAACTTTTTCCAGAGGTTTTCCTTACAGTACCTCTGGACAAAATCCAGAAAAACTCAGAAGACCGGACAAAGTCTGAAAGCAGCTGGATACACCCCATGCCATGTGAAGGGTCCTTCTTTGAGGTATGATACGCCCTAGATAGGCTGCGCTTTGAGT
This sequence comes from Coilia nasus, assembly GCA_027475355.1. Lineage (NCBI taxonomy): Eukaryota > Metazoa > Chordata > Actinopteri > Clupeiformes > Engraulidae > Coilia > Coilia nasus. The sequence goes on along the minus strand of CM050218.1, from coordinate 29,128,966 downwards.
AAGACACTCCACTTTCCCTTTGGTAGGATTAGGACACAGCCCACACCATGTGAAGGGTTCTTCCGTAATGCAGGACATTCCCTACATAGGCTACAGCTTGAGTACAAGACACTCCACATCCTCTTGGTATGATTAGGACACAGACTGTGCTATGTGAAGGGTCCTTCCTTGAGGTAGGACACTGTCTAGATAGGCTAGACCTTGAGTACAGGACACTCCACATCCCCTTAGTAAGATTAGGACACAGCCCACTCCATGTGAAGGGTCCTTCCTTGCGGCAGGACACACCCTAGACAGGCTGCTTCCTGAGGGACTGACCTTTGGCATTGGTCTCGTCTGTTCCCTCGGTCTTCGCCTCAGAGGACGAGCTGCTCTCCTCCTCCACCATCTCTTTATTCTTCTCCTCCTTCTCTCCGCCATCCTTTGGTTTGTCTTTCTCCCCCTCTGCGCTGCCCCCGTCCTCGGACGGCGAGGATTTGGAGTCGCCCTCGGCTGCCTTCTTGTCCTCGCTCTCTGGGCTCGACGGCTTGTCGCTCTCATCCGGGATCTCAATGATCTGGGCAGTGGGAGAAGGAAGAGATGGATGGAGAGAGAGAGGGAGGGAAAGAGAGAGAGAGAGAGAAAGAGGGAGACAGAGAAGGAAAAACAAAAGAAAAGTGGGGGAAAATGGATATAATAAAGGAGAGAGAGAGAGAGAGAGAGAGAGAGAGAGAGAGAGAGAAAAGATCAAAATAAAATAAGGAAAAGGGGAAAGAAAGATAAAAGGGAAAAAGAAAAATGAAAGGAAAAAGTCAAAAGAAAAATGAGAAATGGAGGAAAAAACAGTAAGAGAGAAAGGGATAAGACACAATGGAGAGTGAGACACAAGCGGAATATCTTTTGTAAGTCTGTCAGTATGCACATATATCAGTATGAAGGTATTTCAGTACACAAGTGTGTAAGTATGCAGGTATGTATACTGTATATGCAGTATGAAGGACAATATGTCAGCTTTGACTCGTAGTGTGATGACTGGGCAGTGTCAGTGGTGTACCTCAGGCTCATCTGACTTGACCCTCTTCATGTCCATCTCTCCCTCCCCCTCCATCCTGTCATCCGCATCCTTGGTGTCCTCTGACCTTGAGGCGTCCTCTGTCCCACACAGACAAACACACAGGCAGACAGTGAGGGAAGAGGGAAGGGGAAAGAGAAAAAGAGAAGACAGCCTGACTGACAGGGTATGGCTATGAAAGAGTGTGTGGTCTATGAGACTATGACTACAACAACAGAAAGTATGTCTTAAGGTGCGGCTGTATGTCTGTGTAGATGACTAGTGCTTGGGCTAGGTGTGTGTGCGTGTGTGTGCGTGTGTGTGTGTGTTTGTGTGTGTGTGTGTGTGTGTGTCCGTGTGTGCCTGTGTCAGGTACCTGGGGCAGGTGTGTTGGTTTGTGTGTGTGTGTGTGTGCGTGCCTGTGTCAGGTACCTGGGGCAGGTGTGTTGGGTTGTGTGTCTGCTGGTGTCCCTGTAGAGGGTGTCTTGGGGTCTTCTCCCGCGGCAACCGCAGCCGCCTTCTTGCTCTCCTCCAGCTCCTTCATCCAGGGCATGGACCACTGGCCATTCACGTGCTCAAACTCCTGAACCTGCCGCAGGAACCAGCCAATCACAAACAAGAACACACCACCAGAAACCAATCAGACACCAGACCACAGAAATGTACTATGTGCAACTGAGCAGTGTTTTGTGGTATGTATATTGCACATGTTAATAAGGGGATAATACCATCTTTTCTTATGTTGTGCAAACCTATTTGGAGCAAATTTATCTGCATTCTGTCAGTCTAACCCATGAATGCCTTTTAACCAACCTTACGGGGAAATAAGATTTGACTATATCTGCTGACACCTTTTACACTGCTGGGGTTTTGCTCTTTCTATTGTAGATAGTAACTCACTAAGAGTAGAGAGCATAACAAATATCCACACAGAAAACCTGACCATTAGCCTGGTAAACCCGCCCCTCGTACTTCATTTCATTTGGACCGGAATCTCTTGAGGTACATTTGCGATGTTCCAAAAACATCAATCCAATCAGGGAACAGAGGGTGTGTTCGTTAGCTGTGACGTTGACCTTGTGTGCTACATTTGAATTGTAGTGCGTAGGTAGGCTAATTGCATACGTGACGACCAGGCGTTAGCGATTGGGTAAAGGCAGAGGCACTTTTTTAAAACTTCAGCAAAGTCCATACCTCCAGCAAATCTTTTCTAACGATCTCTGTTCCAGACCCTCTGTACAAAATGAAATGAAGTACGAGGGGCTGGTTTGCCAGGCTACCTGACCATCACATTTTAATCTTTTAAATTTTTTATGTTTATCCCATTTCTGAGTTTTGCATTATATGTGCTGCCTTAGTTGTACTGTGTGAGCAGCATACTGTGGTTTCAGAGGGGTACCGTACCTTCTTACGGATGAGTGACATGACACCAATGCGTGTGAGGACGTGTTGCCGTGACAACCCCTCCCGTGGGACGCCATCGGCGAACGTCTCCGCCCCGTCAGCTCCCGGCTCACACAGGTGACGCATGAACAGAGACACATATGCTCTGAGGAGATAACACACACACACACACACACACACAGTCACACGGATATAAACACACACACACACACAGTCACACAGACAGGAGTGGTGTGGAAATGTTAATGTTAAATGTGAGTATCTATTTAAATGCAATTAATTTACAATTGTTATGTAATAACTATTTAATGTAACAGCAGTAATAACAAGTTGACAAAAGTCAACATGTTAAGCACACTGGACTCTGTTTCACAATTTAAAAGTGCACTGAAAACCTTAGTATATGGGCTCTAAGCCATTTCACTTACTGTAATATTTTAATGCTCTTGTTATTGTTTTTAATGTTGATGTCTTAATTTTTATTTCCTCTAAGGAGGCCTTGGGTGTTTTGAGAGGCACCGTGTAACAAATGAAATGTGTTATTATTATTATTATTATTATTATTATTATTATTATTATTATTATTATTATTATATATGCATACACAAACACATTCATTTTTGCTCTCTCTCTCTCTCTCAGACACACACACACACACACACACACACACACACACACACACACACACACACACACACACACACACACACACACGCAGTGTAGCACCTCAGCAAGGAGTCCATGCCTGACATACACTCACACACGTATGCACATTCACACCTGAACCTCAGCAAAAAAAAAAAAAAACACTAACACTAACACACACACACACACACACACACACACAAACACACAGAGATTCTTACTTGAATTCCTTCTCTGATTTGCCCCTTAGGTCCCTGACCAGCCACTGCGTAGTGAAGGCGTCCTGTGGAGGCATCCCATAACGCATCACTGCATTCAGGAAGGCCTTCCTCTGGCGCGCATTAAAGCCCAACACCTGAGAGAGAGAGAGAGAGAGAGAGAGAGAGAGAGAGAGAGAGAGAGAGAGAGCGAGAGAGAGGGAAAATGAGAGAAGGATACAGAGAGAGAGGGATAAAGAGAGAAATGGAGAGAGACAGAGACAGAGAGAGAATGAGAAAGAGAAAAGTGAAACAGACAATAAGGTGGACAGCATAATCAGTAAATGGCCAGAGTAGTGGCGGTAGAGTGGGGTACATGGACACAGAACATGACAGGAGGGCAAACTCATGAGTAACGCACCTCGATGTTGCCGCCCACTCTGGCCAGTAGAGGGGGCAGTGGCTTGTCCCGGTCATTCCTCAGACCCTTACGGTTCGGCCGCCTAGAGTTAGCAGCTGGATAGGAGGACAGAGTCAGATCAAAATGCTTATGGGCAAATCTAAACACACACACACTTTCTCACACACACACACAACGAGAATTGGCAGCTGGATAGGAGGATGGAGAGTCAGATCAAAATGCTTGGGAGCACATCTAAACATCTGAACACACTCTCTCTCTCTCTCTCTCTCTCTCTCTCTCTCTCTCACACACACACACACACACACACACACACACACACACACACACACAGCTCCAGATGTTACCTTCAGTCCTCTCATCAAAGTCTTCATCACCCTCCTCTGAAGCCACGGAGTAATCTGATTGGTTGTCAGACTGGTCATCCTGCCAATCTGGTGAGGGGCAAATGAATGGCAGAAGTCAAGCAGTAATCACATGACCACACTTGGAATAGAGGGAACCAAAGAAATAGGAAACAAAAACTAATGCTCACACACACATACACACACAGTCACTCACTAACACACACAGACATACACTAATACACCTGCTACTTTGTTTCTATGTATACATGCATCTCTTTGTGTTAGATAAGTCTATCTTCTACTGAACATGCATCTGCAGTGAAGTTATGCATGCCAACACTGTTGCATGTCAACATGCACTTACACAAAACTATGGTTAACACCCACAGTTACTGTTACTGCTCACACACACAGCTATTTCAACATGCACCTCTCGAGACACGCAAACCTGTGTGCTCATGTCACACACACATACACACACACACACACATGCGCTCACTCACACACACACACACACACACACACACACAGGAGCACAAGTCCAGATAGCTTAGGTAAGGTAGAGGGTAGTAAGTAATAAAAAAAGCGTTAGCGCGTCTGTACCCCGTCTACTACCTCGGTCCTCCTGCGAGCAGTCGTTGTAGTTGACGGGCTTGCGCGGGCGCTTGCCCTTGCCCAGGTCGCGGCCCAGGTACTCCTGGTGCTGCTCGTAGTGGTGGCGCAGCAGCTTCTCCCAGTAGTCCGGGTCCACGCTCTCCTCCTGCTTAATGATCTCACGCTCCTCCTCCTCCTCCTGACGCCAAGCCCACCGGGGATGGGGTGGGGTGGGGGTCGGGTCGGATCGGATCGGGTCGGGGTGGGGTGGGGTGGGGTTGGGATGGGGAGGAAGGTGGATGGGGAAAGAAAGAAAGAAAGATAGAAAGAAAGAAAGAGAAAAAAGGCAGGAAAACAAAAAGAAAGAAAGATTGAAGGGGGGGCGGAAGGAGGTGCAGAAAAATAAATGAACAGAGAGAGACCGAGAGTGGTATAAGGATGGGATAGGGATAGAAGAGAGAGAATGACAAAGGGAAGAGAGAGAGTGAGAGAGAGAGAGAGAGAGAGAGAGAGAGAGAGAGAGAGATGGGTGTAGGAAAGACATAGGGAAGGAAATGGGCTCTAAATCACTACTTCTTGTTGCTATATTGATATTTCCTTATATACTCTAAAGAATACACCCTTATATACCCTACAAAACTGAGTTGATATTGCACCTTGTATATCCAAAAGAACCGAGTTTATATTACCTTATACCCTAAACACCCTAAGTACTGAGTTGATGTTACTGTACACCTTATATATACTAAAGAACTGAGTTTATATTACCTTACACCTTATATATCCTAAAAAACTGAGTTGATATTACTTTACATTTTATATATCCTAAAGAACTGAGTTAATATATTATTTTATACCTCATATACCCTAAAGAACTGAGTTGCACCTGTCTGGGAAGAGAAACACACACACACCAACACACAAACACAAACACACACACACACCAAAACACAAACACACTCACCTCCTCGTCCTCGTCTTTGACCACATACTGGGCCACCTTGAATGAGCTGAGGTACTCGTTCATGCTCTGCATCTCGTTGTCCTCAGTGACGTCCTGGTTGCGGTCCAGCAGCCTGTCGATGGCCTTGTCGTCATAGTGAATCACACTGCTGTCCTCCTCCTTGTTCTCCGCTGCATACACACACACCACAAACATATTACACTTCATTGCCGTGTGTGTGTGTGTGTGTCTGTGTAAGAGTGTGCGAGTGAGAGAGGGAGAGAGAGAGAGAGAGAGAGAAATAGAGAGAGACAGCGAGAGAAATAGAGACAGAGAGAGCTACTGGGGTCTGACCCTCTGGAGCCTCATCCTTGAAGAGCTTCTCCATGTGTGTGTGTCTGTGTGTGTGTGTAAGAGAGAAAGAGAGAGATAAATAGACAGACAGAGAAAGAGAGAGAAATAGAGAGACAGAGACAGAGACAGAGACAGAGAGAGAGACAGAGACAAAGAGAGAGAGCTACTGGGGTCTGACCCTCCGGAGCCTCGTCCTTGAAGAGCTCCTCGGTGCCGAACTTGAGGATGTCGTCCAGCTCCTGCTTGGACATGGAGCCCGCCTTGGAGCCCAGGCCAGGGCGCACCACCAGGTGGGTCAGCATCATCTTCTTCTTGGCAACCTGACACACACACAGAGGAAAGAGGCGCGTTATGCCTGGCACACACACACACAGGAAAGAGACACGTTACAACTGACACACACGCAGGAAAGAGATGGTAAGATGGACGACAACAAGCAACAGCAGAAATGAGTCGTGGAAGGAATGACATAAACTAGCTGTTTGGGAGGACACAAAACGACACTAAAGATCCAATACCGAAAACAAGAAAACGGAATCTCAGACTACCACGTATTTGCACATGTAAGCCTGTACGTATGTGCAAGTGCATGTCTGTATGTGTGTGTGTCTGTGTGTGAGAGAGACAGGGAGATAGTCCATGTGTGTGTATGTGTGTGTTTGCAGTCATGTTTGCATTCCAACCTGAGTGATGCGTTCCTCCACAGAGGCCTTGGTAACGAAGCGGTAGATCATCACCTTCTTGTTCTGACCAATCCGGTGAGCCCTGCTGAAGGCCTGAGGGTGAGAGGAAGAGAGGAGGAGAGGAGGATGAAGAGGGAGTGATTGGGGCAAAATGAAAAGAAAAGAGAGTTTAGGGCTTAATTTGATGCTTAATTTCGGTAGTCCACCCGCAAAGACATTACAGATGGTTTCCTGAAATGATCAAGTACCATTTTATTTGTTGTTTACTGACTTATTACCTTAATCAAACCCAACTCCCAAGCCAACCCTAAACCTAACAAGACACAGACTGGACATATGGTTCGTTAGTAGTCTAAGCATTTGTAGAGAGTCTACAGTCCCATCCAAATGCAGTGTGAACACGTTTTATGCCTAGTAGTAACAGTGTTGTTGTGAAGTAATCCTCCTCCTCGTTGTCAGCGGGAGCAACCTGTACCTGTCGGACACTCACCTGGATGTCGTTGTGGGGGTTCCAGTCGGAGTCGTAGATGATGACCGTGTCGGCGGTTGCCAGGTTGATACCCAGGCCTCCAGCACGCGTCGACAAGAGGAACACAAACTGGGGGGCGCCCGGAGCTGTGGGGGGTGGGGGTGCAGGGGTGCAGCCAAACACAGAGGGGGGTTAAACAGTAGGCATGGCAACTACAAGCACTTACAGGTACTGATACATTTTTTATAAATAATTTAATAAATAATTCTTTTGTTGCTACAGGTCCAGACAGTCCAGATACCATGGCAACGGCAGACACAATAGTGACAAAACTCACCGTTGAACCTGTCGATGGCCTCCTGCCTCATGGACCCTGTCACGCCTCCATCGATGCGCTCATATTTGTAGCCCTCATTCTCCAGGAAGTCCTCCAGCAGGTCTAACATCTTAGTCATCTACCAAGGGAGAGAGAGAAAGAGAGAGAGAGGGAGGGGAGAGAGAGATGAGACAGGAAAAGATACACTGTAAATGAGCAATATATCAGTGCAATTTACAGTAATCTACAGTCTGACAATTACTGTAGTGTGTGTGTGTGTGTGTGTGTGTAAAAGAGCATTAATTAGTTAAAAATTGAGTGGGAGACAATAACTGCAAGTGTGTGTGTGTGTGTGTGTGTGTGTGTGTGTAGGAGAGAGAGAACACCTTTGTGTACATGTGTGTGCGATTGTGCATGTGTGACAGAGAGCGCCTGTGTGTGTGTGTGTACCTGTGAGAATATGAGGACCCTGTGTCCCCCCTCCTTGAGTTTTTTTAGCATCTTGTACAGCAGCATGAGTTTCCCAGAAGCCTTTGTTAGGGCACTCCCCTCATACATCCCATTGGGCATCTTGGGGGCTTCCTGTGGCCAACAACCAATAAAGACACAGGGCATCACGTTTCCACTAGCAACAGACAAATGTAAACAAAAGCAGGTGGCAACAGCCTTACATCTCTGAAAAATTACTGCAACTACAAGTCACAAATTAAAAGAAATTAACACACAAACACCCCTTCAAACTCAGTGGAATGGTACAGTCCTATGCAAGGGTGAGCTGAGTGGGGCCTTACAGTGGCAGCGTTGGGGAAGAGGTAGGGGTGATTGCAGCACTTCTTCAGGTCCATCACCACGTTCAGCAGAGATGTCTGGTTACCACCACCGCGTGTGTTCAGCGCCTCAAAGTTGCGTGTCAGGACGTACTTGTAGTACTTCCTGGGTCACGGGAAACATAAATATTGAGTTTAAATATTTAAATGTGGAGGAATTTGGGTGTGTACTATGAATAACGTTAAGAGTAAGTGGTAAGCCTCTGAATATTGTAGTGGAGTCCTGTGGCACTGTTAAGTTAGGAAAATATGAGCCATATGAATTCACTTCTGCATGGGCCTTGCCTAGAAGAAGGTGTAGAGGTGTGTGTGTGTGTGTGTGTGTGTGATGGACTCACTTCTGCATGGGGCTGAGCTCCACGCGTACGATCAGCTCTGTCTTGGAGGGCATGTGCTTGAACACGTCTGCCTTGAGCCTTCTGAGCATGTGCGGACCCAGCATGTCATGCAGCTTCTTGATCTGGTCCTCTTTCGCAATGTCGGCAAACTCCTCCAGAAAGCCCTCCAGATTACTGACACACACACACACACACATTCAGGGTTAGCGAGGGATGATTGAGTATGTGTGTGTGGGTGTGTGTATGTGTGTGTGTGTGTGTGTTGTGGTTTTAAACATAATTGGTACAATTACACTCCGGCTGAAAATAAAACATAATGTGAAAACCAGACGTTGTGGTTAGCGTATTTGTATGTGTGTGTCAACTGTGTCTGTTCACTGCATGGATTCAGTTGTTTTGAATTCAGTAGTTTACAGTACCACTTTCAAACAGGGTATAGCGCAAATACTGGGCCCACAGTGTACAAAGAAACCCACACTCACACAGACACAACATGACAGAGAAATATACTTTAGCTTACTATAACTCTCACACAAACACATATACAGACAATACAAACAGAGGAATATACTGTAGTTTACTATAACCCTCACCCACACACACACACACACATATACACACACAATACGACAGAGCAATATACTTAAGTTTACTATACCAATATACACCCCTTGTCCTACACCAATACACTGTACATCCTTCATCCTCACACACGCATGCACACACACACACACACACACTTACTTGAACCTCTCTGGAGTAAGGAAGTTGAGCAGGTGGAAGAGCTCCTCCAGGTTGTTCTGCAGAGGGGTGCCAGTCAGCAGCAGCTTGTGCTGCAGGGGGTAGTTATTCAGCACCCGGAAGAACTGAGAGGGGAGAGGAGAGGAGAAGAAAAGAGGCATTTTCTTTACTGTTTGTGATAAAAGTATGTTTTTTTGAGCAAATAGTATTATTATTATCTCCCATTTATAGGGTGTTCCAAAAAAATGAACATAATTTCAAATGTAAATACCTATGTTATTACAACTCCTAGGCAAACAGAATTAAATAGGCTTCGGATTAAAAAAATGAATGATTTATTTATCACAATTCGAACAAGATCCCCAGCAGGATGTAGAATTTTTAACTGATTTTACAAGCTTCTTGCTATCTGGGTTAGTTAGATTTTACAGATGTTTGTTGAAATATCCAACATTGTGAAGCGTTGAGAAATCAGTTAGAAATTCTACATTGTGCTTGCATTTTTAAATCTTTTATTATTCAGCAACATGAAGCCTATTTAATTGTGCTTGTCTAGGACTTGTCTAATTACTTAAATATTCACATCTTAAATGATAGCACATTTTTGGAACACCCTATACTAAAGTTTGTACAGGGAGTCCCTCACACAAACAACATGGAGGAAGCCTGCCCCCAACAAACACTGTGTGTATTTTCCTACACAGCACTGAGGTTATGGAAGAGCTATTCACTTCACTAGCATGTCTTACGCTCTATATACATGCAAGCGGGCGAAGCGGAACGTTCCATTCTTTTTCAGTTGGGAGGCGGCAGTTGGTGACGTAGGTCAGCGAGGCGGGCAAGGCGGGCGGAAAAGTTGAGCTCTGCTGAACTTTATGCAAATGGAGAGCAGTGTTTACTGAGCGGTAACCAATGACATCGTTTCAAATGACTCTCCAGTTGGAAGGCGGCAGGTGGAGAGATAAACATTTAAAAATATACGTACATAAGATTTGAAACAGTGTCGTTGATTAACATTATATTGCCATGCCAGAAGCAAAAAAATCATTACCATTCAGAATTCTTTAGCCTTTTAAACTTCATATCTGTTCAACAGACGTTCGGTAGACGCCCACTCCAAGTGGAGCAAGTGGAGAGAAAGCAGTAAATTTCGCTTGCATGTATTTTGGGCGTTATAGTTCTTGGCTCAAACACAAACCTGATGAAGACCTATGGTCAAAACATGTTGGCTTTTTAAACATGTACTACCCAAGTTTTAAATGAAGGCTTTTCAATCCTTCTCCTGAGCTTTCCTTATCCTCCTTTGTCACGTTTTGTAGTGCGTGGATAAACCTGTTTGATTTAAACAAACCTAGTTGTGTTGGACTAACTGTGTCTGCTAAGAAATCTAAACATATAAACACAGTAGCTGATGGCAACTGTCGCTGAGCCTTTGGTGAATGACTGTAATAGGCCCGGGTTAACTAACTGGCTACGACTGCTCTGCTGTTTACAGCTCCTGTCTGTCTGCCTGTCTGTCATTGCTCTGTTCTGTCTGTCTGTCATTGCTCTGTTCTGTCTGTCTGTCATTGCTCTGTTCTGTCTGTCTGCCATTGCTGTGTTGTGTTTGTCTGTCTGTCTGTCATTGCTCTGTTCTGTCTGTCTGTCATTACTCTGTTCTGTCTGTCTGTCTGTCATTGCTCTGTTCTGTCTGTCTGTCTGTCATTGCTCTGTTCTGTCTGTCTGTGATTGCTCTGTTCTGTCTGTCTGTCTGTCATTGCTCTGTTCTGTCTGTCTATCTGTCATTGCTCTGTTCTGTCTGTCTGTCATTGCTCTGTTCTGTCTGTCTGTCTGTCATTGCTCTGTTCTGTCTGTCTGTCTGTCATTGCTCTGTTCTGTCTGTCATTACTCTGTTCTGTCTGTCCGTCGTTGCTCTGTTCTGTCTGTCTGTCTGTCACTGCTCTGTTCTGTCTGTCTGTCTGCCTGCCTGTCTGTCATTGTTCTGATCTGTCTGTCTGTCTGTCTGTCTGTCACTGCTCTGTTCTGTCTGTCTGTCTGCCTGCCTGTCTGTCATTGCTCTGATCTGTCTGTCTGTCTGTCATTGCTCTGTTCTGTCTGTCTGTCTGCCTGTCACTGCTCTGTTGTGTGGTGTGTGGCTGACCTTGGACTGGTTGTTCTTGAGGCGGTGGGCCTCGTCCACCACGAGGCAGGCCCAGTCGATGGAGCCCAGGATGGCCTGGTCTATGGTGATCAGCTCGTAGGAGGTCAGCAGCACGTGGAACTTCACCATCGCCTCTTTCTGCAGGGAACACACATAAAGATGGGTATTATTTACATAAACAATACCACAAACATACACAAAGATATTTATGTAAACATTATTACCAACGCAAAGGTAGATATTTACATAAAAAAATATCCCAAACACATAGGTAGATATTTCTACAAACATTATCACAAACACAAACCTAGGTACCTACTTAAACAGTATCACAAACACAAACCTAGATATTTTCATAAGGATTAACACAAACACAAACCTAGATATTTTCATAAGGATTAACACAAACACAAACCTACATACTAAATATTATTACAAACACAAAGATGGATACTATTAAAATTACAATTGCAAACACAAAGCGATATTAACATTAAAAATTATCATATACACACACAAACACACACACACACACACACACACACACACACACACACACACATACACCACACACTCTTTAAAAACAAACAGTACATGTTTTTTTTTAATAAATAAATCAGAGCGACTAAATGTCTGGCGTGTAGTATATACCTACATATGTATACACACAATATTTATGGACATAGGAGACACTGTGTGTGTGTGTGTGTGTGTGTGTGTGTGTGTGTGTGTGCGCTCACCCTCATCTTGGAGGCCTTCTTGCCCCCGCGTATGGCGTTGTCCTCGAAGCTGAACTCGTTCTCGCGGATGACGGCGCGGCTGTCCTTGTCCCCCACATAGGTGACCACGTACATGTCGGGCGCCCACAGCTCAAATTCACGCTCCCAGTTGATGATGGTGGACAGGGGGGCGCTCACCAGGAACGGACCCTTAGAGTGACCCTGCAATGGTGTGTGTGTGTGTGTGTGTGTGTGTGTGTGTGTGTGTGTATGAGATTAGGTAAGAGATGTGTGTATAAATGTGTGTATGTGTGTAAAAGAGTGTTAATATGAATAATGAATATAGTTTTTTATGTGTGTGTGTGTGTGTGTGTGTGTGTGTGTGTGTGTGTGTGTGTGTGTGTGAGAGAATGTGGGTAAGAGGGTGGAAGGAGAGAAGAGGCAAGGTCAGCAGGAAACAATTAATCACCACAGGTGACAGCAGATGAGCTGAGAGGCTCAGTAAAGATCAGTGTGTTTCTGTGCAGACAGCTCTTGTGTGACCCTGTGTGTGTGTGTGTGTGTGTGTGTGTGTGTGTGTGTAAGGTAGAAAAGGGTGGAAGATCAGTGTGTTTCTGTGCAGACAGCTTTTGTGTGACCCTCTGCTCCGTCACACACCCCAGGAGGTGCAGGGTGGACAGAGGTGCGTGTGTGTGTGTGTGTGTTTGTGTCCCATCCTGCCTTTAGGACACAGTCTTCTCTAGAGCGGTATCCCCTTTAATGGACGGAGTTTCTCTGCGTCCCCGTCTGTCCCCTTTAGTCCGCTGACACTGAGAGACAGGGAGGGGACAGACTGGACGCTCACTCACACACACACACAGACACACACACACACGCACGCGCGCACACACACACACACACACACACACACACACACACACACGCACGCACACACACACACACACACATACACACACACACTCAAGTGCATGGAGCATACAGACATGAGGGAAGACACACACACATATTATGTGCACAAACACATTATCACACAGTGACACACACACACACACACACACACACACACACACACACACACACACACACACACATACACACACACATACACACACACACTCAAGTGCATGGAGCATACAGACAGGAGGGAAGACACACACACACATATATGTGCACAAACACATTATCACACAGTCACACACACACACACACACACACACATACACACACACATACACACACACACTCAAGTGCATGGAGCATACAGACAGGACGGAAGACACACACACATATATGTGCACAAACACATTTTCACAAACTAATACACACACACACACACACACACACACACACACACACACATACACACACACACACTCAAGTGCATGGAGCATACAGACAGGAGGGAAGACACACACACACATATATATGTGCACAAACACATTATCACACAGTGACACACACACACACACACACACACACACACACACACACACACACACACACACACACACACACTCAAGTGCATGGAGCATACAGACAGGAGGGAAGACACACACACACATATATATGTGCACAAACACATTATCACACAGTGACACACACACACACACACATACACACACACATACACACACACACTCAAGTGCATGGAGCATACAGACAGGAGGGAAGACACACACACACATATATATGTGCACAAACACATTATCACACAGTCACACACACACACACACACACACACACACACACACACACACATACACACACACATACACACACACACTCAAGTGCATGGAGCATACAGACAGGAGGGAAGACACACACACATATATGTGCACAAACACATTTTCACAAACTAATACACACACACACACACACACACACACACACATACACACACACACACTCAAGTGCATGGAGCATACAGACAGGAGGGAAGACACACACACACATATATATGTGCACAAACACATTATCACACAGTGACACACACACACACACACACACACACACACACACACACACACACACACACACACACACACACACACACACACACACACACACACTGAAGTGCATGGAGCATACAGACAGGAGGGAAGACACACACACACACACACATATATGTGCACAAACACATTATCACACAGTCACACACACACACACACACACACACACACACACACACTCAAGTGCATGGAGCATACAGACAGGAGGGAAGACACACACACATATATGTGCACAAACACATTTTCACAAACTAACACACACACAGACACAAACACACACCTCCTTGTAGAGTGAGTAGAGGAAGACGGCGGTCTGTACGGTCTTGCCCAGGCCCATCTCGTCGGCGAGGATGGTGTCGGTGCCCTGCGCCCAGGAGAAGCGCAGCCAGTTGAGCCCCTCCAGCTGGTAAGGGTGCAGCGTGCCCCCCGTGGAGTCCAGGTAGTCCGGCTGCCGGTCAAACTTTATGGTGGGCTGCAGAGAACAGAAAGAGACAGATACAGAGAGTGAGACGGGGAGAGAGAGGCAGAGGAGGAGAGATGAGAGGGAGAAAAAGAAAAGGGAGAGGTGAGTGGAGAAAGAGAGCAAGAGATGGTCAAGTAGAGGGAGAGAAGGAGGAGAGATGAGAGTAAGACAAAGAGAAAGAGGTGAATGGAAAAAGAGAGGGAGAGAGTTATGCGTGGGTGTCGGGGGTAGTGAACGACAGAAGGAGAGTTACAGAAGGGAAGAAAAGAGAGAGCGAGACGGAGAGAAATGAAAAGGGAGACAGAGTGGTAAAGAGAGAGGGAGGATAGAGAATAGGGAGAAACAGAAGAGAGGAAGGCCAAAAAGAAAGAGTGGGGGGGGGAAAGAGAGAGAGATGAGGAAAAGATGTAAAAAAGAGATAGGTTAGAGGAGTGGCAGACAGAGACAGAGGAATACAGGTAAAGTAGTGCAGTAAGAGTGATTCATAATTACAGATTAAATGGGGATTAGAGGGGATTATGGGGGATTAATGGGGCTTTTGACTGCTGTGGAATGGAAAGTGACGGGCGGCGTGGAAGCTGCTCTTACATCCACCACGGGGTTCGCCGGAGGCTTCTCCGTCTTCTTCACCTTCACCTTCTTCAGCTTCTTGCCTGGCCTCACCTCCTCTCCAATCATCAGATCTCTGAGAGAGAGAGACGGAGAGAGACAGAGAGGGAGACAGACAGACAGAATGACAGAGAGACGGAAAGATGGAAAGGCAAAGGGAGATGGAGAGGAAACATCACAGACACATACTGAGATTTTATCTTACAAACACAAGCACTGTTCGTCTAGAATTGGGAAGACTGTAACTACAACTGTGGGTGAGTGTGTGTGTGTGTGTGTGTGTGTGTGTATTACCTGTGGTTCCAGTAGTGATGTTTGAAGGTGTCAAACTCTGGGATCTCCATCTCCTCGCTCTCCCATGTGGACTGGTCATAGGGCAGATCTCTCCACTTGATCAGGTAGTGCACATTCCCCTTTTTATCCACACTATACAACACATGAACAACATTCATTACAGACACATAATGTATGAGTGTGTGTGTGTGTGTGTGTGTGTGTGTGTGTGTGTGTGTGCTTCTCTACCTGTGGTTGAAGATGTGGTGTATGAGCAGTGTGTGTGTGTGTGTGTGTGTGTGTGTGTGTGTATGTGTGCTTCCCTACCTGTGGTTGAGAATGTGGTGTATGAGCAGTGTGTATGTGTGCGTGTGTGTGTGTGTATGTGTGCGTGTGTGTGTGTGTGTGCCTCTCTACCTGTGGTTGAGGATGTGGTGTATGAGCAGTGTGTGTGTGTGTGTGTGTGTGTGTGTGTGTGTGTGTGTGTGCCTCTCTACTTGTGGTTGAGGATGCGGTGTATTAGTGTGTGTGTGTGTGTATGTGCCTGTGTGTGTGTGTATGTGTGTGTGTGTGTGTGTGTGTGTGTGTGTGTGTGTGTGTGTGTGTGTGTGCCTCTCTACCTGTGGTTGAGGATGTGGTGTATGAGCAGTGTGTATGTGTGTGTGTGTGTGTGTGTGTGTGCTTCCCTACCTGTGGTTGAGGATGCGGTGAATGAGCAGCCACTCCATCTTGACGCCGTAGCGTCCGAACTGGTCGTCCATGCGCGCGTACATGGGGTCCTTGCTCTTGCGCTTGCTGCTCTTGTCCTCGTCCCCCTCCGCCCCCAGGTCCATGCTGGGGGGCTCGTCCATGTCCGTCTTACGCTGGTAGTTACGGAACATCACCTGGCAGTTCAGCTCCAGCTGCGCGCACACACACACAGACACATACAAGCCGTTAATTATCAATCGTCAGTCATGTGTGTATTTCTCTGTGGCTCTGTGGAGTGTGACTGGTGGTGTGTGCTATCTCTGGCAATGCAGCATTGTCAGAAAGGCACACACAGCTTGGGCGTGCGTGTGTGTGCGTGTGCGTGTGTGTGTGTGTGTGTGTGCATGTTTACGGCTGAGTTACCTGTAGCTCCTGCACCCAGGAGCAGTGCCAGTACGACATGTTGCACCACTTGACGAAGAACTCCCTCTCGGGGCGCCCCATCATGGGCTTGGGGTCGGGGGCGTCGGCCGGGAGGTCTGCTGGGCGGGGTACCGGGATAGGGGGCGGGGCTTTACCCCAGCGCCAAGTCAGAACCTTCTGGACCTTCCCTTTCATTGGTGGACACTAGCAGGGGGGAGGAGGAAGTGAAAGAGGAGGAGTGTTTTAGATCAATAAATACACTGTACAATAGATACATTGTAGATACACTGTAGATACACTAACACATATCAGATACATTCTGTATGTGCAGTATAGTGTATACATACTCACACACAAACACACACTGCACAGATAGACACACTTGCCCATGCACAAATTTGTGTTTAGTATGAACACCTACTTGTTTTAAAGTTGGCATGCATAATCATACACAAATAAATACACTGGCACATGAGGTCCCTCATCCACCCACCCACTCACCCACACACAAGCACACACACAGACACGGCCGCCTCACCCCCACACACTGCTCCCTCACCCCCATCCACAGGGCTTCCTCACACACACACACACCTGCGGCCCCCTACACACACACACACACACAGCGAGATCCCTCCCTCACCAGGCAGCGTGGGCAGATCCACTCTCCGTTGGGGATGTCAGGCAGGGGTGGGTTGAGGCAGTGCAGACACTCACACAATCATACATACTTGCACAATAAATCATACACCCCCACCACGCACACACACACACACACACACACACACACTCACCAGGCAGCGTGGGCAGATCCACTCTCCGTTGGGGATGTCGGGCAGGGGCGGGTTGAGGCAGTGCAGGTGGTAGGAGGAGGGGCAGGTGTCGCAGCACAACAGCTCGCCGCCATCTTTGCACACGCGGCAGAACTCCATGTGGTGGTCGTCCTCCTCCACCTCCCCCTCGTCGCGACGCGCCTCCTCCGCGTCCTCCTCCCCCTCGGAGCTCTCCTCGCGCGCCTCCCACTGGATGCCCTCCTTCTCCTGGGGGGCAGAGGAGGAGCCGGGGGCAGCGTCAACAGAAAGGGAGGAGGGAAGGACAGAAAGGAGAGACACAAAGAAAGAGGAAGAAAATGGGAGAATGCAGAGGAAAAGAGAGCAAGAAGAGACAAAGGGAGATACATATTAAAAAAGAGAGACAGGGATAGGAAAAGAACAGGGATACGGAAGCAGAGGTAAATGTTGTAGCACAGATAAAAATCGTCCATGCCGACATCATATGTGGTGGTGGATATGCGATTAGCACGTAATATTCATAATACAGGCTATACAGACATATACATGTACATATACATGACATACAATGATGCAAATGTGCCTTATGGTTCTTACCTCACATTGTACAGGAAACATTGATTGTCATGTGCATTTTCTGTGTTGGGATATACAGTGTTTGAGTATGCACAATATGGGCCAGAGTGCATCTATGCATGTGTGTGTGCCGACGTGCATGTGTGCGTGTGTGTGTGTGCATGACAGTGCGCACAGGTGTGTGTTAACTCACACAGTGTGGGCAGCTCCAGGTGCCCTCGGGGGCCTTCTCCATGTCGGGGTCCAGGCACACCATGTGGTAGGCTCTGGGGCACGTGTCACACAGGATGATCTCGCCGCCCTGCTGGCACACCTCGCAGTAGTCCTGGTGGTCTGTCTCATAGCCGTCAGCATCCTCGTCCACTGCAGCAGAGATGGAGACAGAGGGAGAGGAGAGAGAGGGTGGGGAGAGGGGCAGAGAGGGAGGGAAGGAGAGAGAGGGATGGAGGGAGAGAGAGAGGAGACAGAAGGGGTGGGAGAGAGGACACAGAAGGAGTGGGAGAGAGATGAGAGAGGGAGGGAGAGAGAGAGAAAAAAAGAGAGACACACACACAGAGGAGGATATTGGTGGAACAGAGAAGAACAAAGGCATGGAAAAGAGAGGTAGAAGAGAAAGCGAGGCAGAGAACGAGGAGAGAAGAAAAGAGGTGAAGGTGAGGCAGAGAGCGAGAGAGAGAGAGATGCAGGAGGAGGGTGAGGAGGGAGGGGAGAAAGGTGAGATGGGGGACACGTGGGATAAAGTGTGAAAGGAGGTGAGAAAAGAAATGAGGAAAAAACGGAGTGAGAGAGAGAGGGATGAAAAAAAGATGAGTGCAGAATCGGAAAAAAAATGTGACTCTGGCCTTCAAGGAAGATAATACTAATATTCTGCTTTAAACTGGCAGGCCTCCAGCCTGACAGCAACACCGGCTGGCAGACACTGAAGATGCATGTGCACTGGAGCGCATAAGCAGATGCTTTGGACAAAAGAGCTACAGGTGTGGTCAAAGGCACTTAGTGTGCACAGAGCCAGGCCCAAGGTAATTAATTAAAAGCTTAAAACTGACCTATGGCACTGCTGCTGAGCAATCCCTTTCAACTAAATGTGCCAGAGGACATCAGCTTATTATGTAAACAGACATGCAGGACCCGTTTGCTGGTACAGTGATCCTAAATAATTCATGCTGGCTGAAATGTCTAATATTCTTTTCATGTGATAATCATGCATATTAATGATCAAAATTCATCTGATAATTTACAACTTCAGAGGTTTGAAAGACGTACAGTGCACATCTCTGCTGAAATGATAAACTGATAAACTGATAAACTGATAAACATCTCTGCTGAAATGATAAAATGATAAACTTCATCAGAAGCATTAAATGTACAAATGTAGATATGAACTTATTCGTTTGCATGACAACGCAAGGCTACTGGTGACTGTTTATGTAGAGACACCAGAACCAGTTACAAATCATTAAGGCTTTAAGGCACTAAACACAGAGGTGGCAGAAACCATCTGAAGGGGGAGTGTGTGTATACACTGAAGTGTTGTTAGGTACTGCATGTTTACATAAATGAATTTAAACACTTGAGACCATAAATCCATGACATTCTGTCTGTTTTACTAGACTTAGCATAAGCACTGGGCAGCCTAAAGCCTCACTTTCAGTGGAATTGGCTGATAATAGGCACAATGCCCCACAAAGAAACCCCATGTATGCAGGGCCAAAAAACTCCATTCACTATTACCTCAAACGCACCCAGATATCACCTCAGACACGAACAAGAGCTTTGGCCTGATCATGTGACATTGATTGACATGGCCATGTGGGTCATGTGGTTAGGTTAGGGTGTGTGTGTGTGTGCGCCTGTGAATGTGTGTGTGTGTGTGCGTGTGCATGTGTGTGTGTGTGGTGCTAACCTTTCTTCTTCTTCTTGGAGCTCTTGGGCTTCTTCTTGGAGCGACTGCTGCGGGTGGAGCCGTCTGAGACGGAGAAGCGGTCGAAGTCACTGTCGCCCTCCTCATCCTCGCCGCTCTGCACCACACACCCCAGGACAGAACACGTAAAGCACGGCATACTAACATATTACAACACCTGCATACCACTGTGTGTGACACACTGAGCAAGCATGTGTGTGCGTTTGTGTGGGTATTGTGTGTGTGTTTGCGTGCGTGGGTCGGTGCATGCGTGTAAGTCTGTCTGTCAGTCTGAGTGTGTTTACATTTTCAAGTGTTGTTGAATGTTTCTTGGTTATCATAGTCACAGTGAATGAGCTGATTCTCCTACCGAGGAACGCTTTCTCTTGAAGCTGGCCAGTTTGATTTTGATGGGCGCCACTTTCTTGGCTTTGGACTTCTTGTCGGCAGGCTTTGGGGGCGGCCTGCTCTTCTTGCGGGCATTCGGGCCTGTGACATAGTGTTGGTAAAATAAAGGGGTCAAACTCTGTTTTTTGGTCCACACCAACAATTTCTCCTACCATTGTTCTTTGTTTTCTACTCTGATTTGGTTCACACTCAAAAACATCAATTAGGGTATTAAAGCAATAGTAAAAGTAGTCGTAATAGAACGTGGTACGCAGTACGAGTAGAACTAGTAGTAGCAGCAACAGTCGTACATGCATACTGTAAGCTCTTATAAACGCCTGGCCAGTCCCCACAAAAAAAACTTAAAAACAATGGCCATTTACTTCCCTGAAACCCTCTCTCTATCTACCCCTCCCACTGTATCCCACACGTCTCTTGTAACCCCCCAACACACACACTCCCCAGCCCTCTGTCTTATCTTTCCCTGTCTCTCTGATGCCCCTCATGCGCTGACCTTTGCCCTCTTTGGTCTTGGCCTTGCGCAGTGGCGGAGCAGGAGGTGGTGGTGGTGGTGCGGCCGGCTGCTGAGGTGCAGGTGTGGGAGTGGGGGCGGGTGCGGGTGCCGCGGCGGGGGCATTGTTGGGTGCAGTGGTCCCAGTCGCGCCCGCTCCGTCGGGCCCGTTGCCCCCGACCACCATGCTCTCCACAGCGGTGGCCACGTTGGCTGCAGCCAGGGCGGCGCTGGCGCTCGCTGACCCGCGGAGGGGGTTGTTGGTGCTGAACTCGCGCCACTTGGCCCCCAGCACCATCATCATCTTAGACACGGCGATCTTGGGGTTCTTTGCTGCTATGAGTGGCCTATACATAAGCGAGGAGGAAGAAAGAAAGAAAGAAAGAAAGAAAGAAAGAAAGAAAGAAAGAAAGAAAGAAAGAAGAGTAGATAAGAAAAGGGAGAGGAGTGGAAAAGTGGAAAAGGAAGTGGAAAAGGGAGAGACAAATGGAGGGTGGGGGGAGACATTAAAAATGCAAGGGAAGCAGAGAGGGCAAGTACAGCATGCTGTGTGAGAAAACTGAGGGGCTCGCGAGCATACCTGACAAACTGGCTGAAGGCTTTGTAGTTGGTGAGGGTACTGTAGTCCTGCTGCGTGAAGGCATAATCAATATCCTTCATGCCCCAGTTCTCCAACAGCTGGGCTGATGTTTTAGGTTCCTGCAAAAGCCACAACCATGAGTGTATTCTATGCACACTCTGTTGCATAATAAACACACCTGACACACATATACATATACCTAATGTACACAACACCACCATATATATCAATGCATCTATCATCCTTATTAAAAACAGTGTTTCCCTCTGCAATAGATATATGACCTACAGTGTGCAATTGTCTCTTATAGAATTTAATCCCTAGATGTTTAGCAGGGGAGTCAGATACAGTATAGCTTCTAGCAGTTCTCTGAACTTTTGACACCTCATGGCTATGTAATGAATGCATAGTGCTAAATACAAGCATCCACACATTCTGCGCTCTCTCTCCTCACTCATTCCTGCGACATTATCATGCCGTGGCCTAATGATTGGGGAGCTGATATTGAGATCAGAGGGTCACAAGTTCAAATCCCGTACCAGTAGGAAAAATGTGGGTGGGAAGTAAATAACTAGTGTTCTCCTGCACCCTCATTCATGGCTGAAGTGCCCTTGAACAAGGCATCTAACCCCACATTGCTCCAGGGAATGTGCCTAAAATAACTGTAAGTTGCTCTGGATAAGAGTGTCAGCGAAGTGTAATATAATAATGTAACATTATCACTCTTCATACAACCACCTCACCTGACCATCGTCATCATCATCTTCCTCCTCCTCAGGCTCGGGGTCTTTCCTCTTGTTCTTTCCACCGCCACTGCTCTTTTCCGCAGGAGGTGCTTTCTTTCTGTCTTTGGACGAGCTGGACTTCTTCTTCTTCTTCTTACTGGGGGCGTAGTCACTCCCCTCACTCTCCGACCTGGCCCCCTCCCTCTCCTCCTCCTCGGCTTCTGCCAGACCTACCGCCTCCAGAGCCTCCGGAGAGCTCAACGGGACTTCCTGCTGGCACAGGGCAAACAGGAAGTTATCAGGAGCTGCCTCAAACCCACCATCCCAGGAACAGAATCTCTGACACAACTCTGGAGAAGGCAGGAGTAGCTAAATGCTAACGAAATAACAGGGGGACAAACATGGAACTCAAACCCAGCCCTAGTAAATGTGCAGTTCTATGTGTCTGTGGTATTATACTAATTTGCAAATTTGTCTCTAACTGGAGTGACCAGGACCAGGATTCTCTAGTTTGGTCCAGTGATGACAATGATGATGATGTTGTTGTTGATGATGACGATGATGATGGCAATGATGATGATGATGATGCGGGGTGCTTTACCTCTTTGGGTGGTTTCTGCCTCTTGCTGCTCCTGCTCTCACGGCTCTTCTTGGCCTTCTTCTTCTTCTTGGCTTTTGGGGGCTCCACCGGAGAGGGTTCCTCAGGCTCCTCCTCATCTGACACACACAACTTAGTAACTCAGTTGGGAATTCTATATATGAGCAAATTTATAAACACACTACAAACAAACACATGTACCTAAAGTGGAACACAGTAAACACTATGTATTTTCATGATATGTTCATACTAACAATGCAAATAAAAAAATAAAAAAGATATTGCTGACAGGAGTTATATTGTTATTGTTACCTATTACTACATTGTGTAACTACTATATTAACTATTATTGCACTTACTGTCATAGAGTATATACCATCTTTATCCACCAAGACGTTGTTAGGCCATTACAGGCTGTGCATAAATTGTATTCTTTTAATTTGTTTAATAACACTGGGAAATAATTAGATTTTATCGTAAGGAATAATCCACTGTGTAAAATGTATGTAAACTGCTGTTTTCTCCCTGAATTCAACTGAACTAGAGATTTACACAAATGCATAATCTAAAGGGTTCGATCAATAGACCAATAGAAATGAATAACACACGACCCCGTCCTTGATAGGATGAAAACTATAGTGAGAAGAGGCACGAACTTCCAAGGCGCGGACTGAGTGGATGTAAACAATTTGGTTAATCTGGTAAAATATTAGCAGGGGAGGCAGCCAGATTAAAGTAAAACTAGTCCTCGCCGTCCAACTTCATTGAACAACTGACTTACTCAGCACAAAGGACGTTTTTATATCCAGATGACTGTTTTAAAATAAATGTATAGTACCCTATCTCGTAAACAGTCTGATAACAAACAAAATGGGCGTGTTTGGTTAGTTAGCATGACATAGCTAGCTAGTTAGGTAATCCCTTCCGCAACTGTGCTAGCTAGTACTGACCACAGGCAGAAGAACACGCGGCGGCATGCAGCATCGGATAATGCTGTTGTCGAAAAAATGTGAATACATCGTGGATACAAGTGTCAAAGAGGCTTTAGGTTAATTTGTTCGTGAAGAACAGCTCACAAGTTCAACTGGGAAAGTTGCCAACTGCACAACAATCAGGCCGAACGATGACGGGCTAAGCTAGCAAAAGGTTAGCCAGCTAACTGGTTTAAATAACCAATGAAGCCAGCTTCTAAACAAAACACGCTGAACCTTACCATGTACAAGTGCACTTTCATCCGTTGGTCCGAAGTCATCTCGCTCGTCTTCACTTCCCGACATGATGTTTGACACGTCTATAATAGCACACTACACTATGTTACTCACTATTTCTTTTCAGTATTTATTTCTTCCTAACCCCTCTTTAGGGTGATCTTGTCAGGCAGGGAGGGGGGCAAATGGCGAGTGGTTGTGAAGGAGTCGGGGGCGCTGGGCGGTGGAGGTGCTGAAAGATAAGATAAAGAAAAATTGGAAACATTACAAAATGTCTGTAATGATTAATTAATACAAGATACAATATATTGTCGTGCTATTGATACCAGCAGGTGAGAGAAACTTTCAGAAAATTTAGCGGTCCAAACACTCATGTCGCTGGAATAACTGAGCACCTGTATTTTTGTAAATATTTGTCATAACAAAGCGCGCTGATGGTTTCATCAAATGTATGGAGCATATGTCTGACCATCATGTGCCCACCATTTGTTAGACCCTGCACGGAAGACGGACAGCTAGCTATGGACAGTCGGTAGCCATACGAGCAGCGCTACGTCAACGCGGCTGTCACCCTGTGGCATATTCCTACTATTATTGCTCGATATTCGACCATTCGCGTGGCTTGTCAGACAATTCTATGTTCAATTCACACGCTGAATTTAAATGAATCTGGAAGTAAGCATTCTGAACTTACAATCAGTTCCAAGATAACACACTTCGTCGTCGTAGCGTATAAGGATTATTTCTAGGAAGTTAGTAATATGTCAGTAAAATATAGTTTGTAAAAATCCAGCGGTCAATAAGCTTTTTAAAATTCCAATCCGCCAAACACGTCGCCTACTCCTTCCCCCGTCTCTTTTCCCCCAGCGTCACTGACCAGTAAGCTAACATCCTCACACACAAAGAGATCGGGGGGGCAGGCATCCCATAATAACACCCCCCCCCCCCCCCCTTCTCGAACACTCACACAACTCTGCATAGTTACCTCGCAACGTACAGACCATAATAGTCATCACCCCCCCCCCCCACACACACACACCCTTCCCCTTGCAGTTAGTCCCAGCCCCCTTAGCAACCACGTTGCCATGGAGACACTGCCCCCACCCGCCCTTCAAGACATCCCATAATACTCATAAGCAGCCTCTGACATCCCATAATAAACACAACTCCTAAAAGAGAGGGAAGAAAAATACCAGTCACATGGTCTCCAGGGAAACCTGGGGGCACTAGTGACAGACCATAATATGCTTCGGCTGACTGTCCACCTGGCCGGGTTTCTTGCACCCCACAGACTACAAATTGCTAACAAGATATAGTCTATCTCTGTCTGAGCCCAAACAGAAGTGGCACGCTCTGGGCAACCTGGACCTCATCTGCACAAGTGACAGAACGGCACTGGCTCTGTGATGACTACACTGTAGCACATCTGTCAGTGTAAACACCAACATTTGGAACTTGTTGAAGAAAATCAATTTAAGAGCATCACAAGGTAGTTTCCCTCAGGAGGTTAATCACATTGAATGTTTTGTTAGCTCTGCCAGGCTGCTGGTCTGTGTATTATGACTTGAGAGGAAGTGGAAGTGTTGGACTAATTTGCCATATTGTGCTGAGCTTGCTGCCTTACAATATGTTGCACATGAGATGCTCAAACAGTGAGAGTCAATTGGGTAATGACTACTACTACCACAACTACTACTGCTACTACTGCTCTGTGATAAATACAACAATGCTTAACTTTTAAATGATGAATACTGAAATTTGACTGTGATAAAAAAAAAACTACTTGTTATGCTTATAATCACAATTGTGTGTAGTCATATCTTGTAATAACAATGTTGTTATTTAGTAGGCAAACCTCATAGACCCTTTTTTCATAGATTGACTAATACTACTACATGACACATGATGGCGATATCAAGGCCAAGTACAAACCAGATCTCGCTCTGGTTTCATTCCTAGGCATCATCTCTGGACTCTGAGTGGAATTAGTCCAGGACTGCCGATCAGTTCTAAATCTAAATCTAAATCTAGGCCAGATCTGTCTCGGTGTGACTTCAAAAGTGGTCAAATGGTGCGAACATCTGTCCGTAAATGCATGTTGTGTGGGAACCTAAGTAAAAGCTTGAAACAAGAGCCTCCTTGTGCACACTTTCATATCATTCCTTCTCAGATTTTACATCAGAAATGGTGCTTCCATAAACATCTTTGATTGCAGGTGCTGGTCGTAAGTGGGAACTTTAATGACAGTATGCAATGGGAGCTTCCATGTGTGCACTTCTTCTCTTCTTAGACCTTTCCCTATATTAGGTCAGCTGCCATACCAGTACGGTCAGGACTTGGTAATAAGTACATGTCATGAACTGGGCTTGTGTTCACAACTGTAGAATCTGTTTAGGGGTTCGGATTGAGAGCAGGTGTGGTTTTGGCCTGGCCCAGCTGTTGTGTGAGAAAGCCCCCCTCCTAGTGTGGCCTTGGTGTCTGTGGTTACTTTAGGTATCCAAACTGCTGCTGAGAGTTACCATACAATAATGCACTGAGGACATGCTTGTTTTTTATTAAACAAGGTCACTAAAAATCGTGAACACAGATGCATGGAAGAGGTAAAGTAAGGCACACAAACTGAAAGATGAAACTGTGTGTGTGTGTGTGTGTGTGTGTGTGTGTGTGCAACACTCCTTCTCTCTCCCTCAAACAGAGATACATGTACACGCACACACACACAGGCAGGCATCGTATTACATTGTGCAGTCTTACGCAAACAAGGACTAAAATGTGAGTTCACTCAGTTTGTCTGTTGTTATCACATAATTAATTTCTTGCCTGTTTTGGTTTCTATAGGGGCCATGGAAAATGGGACACTGATGTATGAAAGTGGTAAAGTAAGGCACCTGTACAGTTCTGTGTGTATGACTGCATGATTTGCTAAGATCTACATCATACTGTGGTTTTTATCAACACAGAGCTACTGACAAACAACTGCAGCAGCAGAGTACAGCTCTAACAATCCTTGCAGACAGTGCCTTATCTGTGGTCCTGCTGTTGCATTGCAAATTAAAATTCACTGAACTGCTGTAGGCTCCTGTATATTTACTTAGCCTAACACCAGTAAAGGAGTTGACTGAGATTTATGAGTGACATTTGGTGTGCATTTTTACAAATTACATTGAAAACGAGAAAAGCGCTCAGACAGCACAGACCTCCGCCAGGACAGCTCAGATCACCACCAAAATCTAATCACTTTTAAGTTAGCCCATTTTTGACATCAAAATCCATCCATAACTTTTTGAGTTATGTTGCTAACTAACAAACAAACAAACGCTGATGATTACATAACCTCCTCTGGCGGAGTTAATAATATATACGTCTTTTTTATTCAAACTTAATGTCTTCGGTATTTGGAGCTTTAGTATATTTCAGGCAATTGACAAATAAATGTGCCACTTCTTGCCAAGTCAGCACTAAATGGAGGCTTGTGAGTGTGTCGGCCTCCTTGAATCATTGGGTTTAATAACATACAGGACTTAATCTGTCCCAGTGATGCTTCACAAAGCAAGACAGGTGATTCAGAGGTCATGAAATTAATTTAACCAAAGTGAAAGCAGTTTAGTAACTGTTAATATAACAAGTTTAAACAGAAAATGACATTTAAAACCTAAGAATTTACGACAAAGTAAAAACAACTGATAAACACATCAAAGGTTAAACTGGTTAATCAAAGTGAGTAATGAAAACTTCCTCTGTTGGGTGTCACTGGACTGGAATTTGCAGAATAATCCCACATTTTGGTCATCGGTTTCACTCTCTGAACGTCCGCCCAGGGGGCGAGAGATGCTCGCCTCGAACCCAGCAACCTCAGTGACCCGGGTCCTCTTCCAGCTGGCTTCCTCGCTTGGCTCTCCTGTCTGGACCAGAACCGAGACCTCACAGCACATCCATCTTCCGAGTGACCCGACCCGCGTCTCTCCCGCACCGGCACGGTTTACTACAGCACCTCCATCACAGGCTGGGCAGGCAGATGCTGCTGCCAGAGGCTGCCCTGCGAGGGAGATTCAGCCCGAGGTATCTTGTTTTCCCAGTAAGGGGATCCCCTCTTGTTTCAACTGCTGCTTTGTTTTAGTAGTTTGTTCTGCTCTGCAAGTGTGTGTTGGAAGCTGGCTTTGTTTTAGGTGGAACTGAGGTGACTTGCATTGGCAGTCTTTATTAGGGACATCAATGGCTCACCACGCGTCCAAATGGTCTCGTGTAGACAGCCGAAGAAATGAAATTTGTAACTACTTATGAGTATCTGACGCCATGTCTATCAGTGTTGCACACAACACACAGTGCGTTCACCCCACCCTCCACCCCCCCAAACCACCACCTCCCACCGCACACACACACACACTGTCTGTTTTACTCCCTCCCATGCTCAGTAACCATGGAGATGGGGGTGGGGGGTGATGAATCACCAATCACAAACAACAGTTGGATGGAGGCGGAGATGACTGGGGTAGGGGGGTGGGGGGGGGGGGGTTGCCTTGCACCATCTTACGAGCACACACACACATACACACACACACACACACACACACACACGCCACAGGGACAATCCCTGTAAATATGACACACATAGAGCATACACTCTGCTGTAGCAGGATCATAACCTTAAGACTAGGAGAGGCAATCGCCTGTGTGTAGCACTCCTCTCCTTCTCTGTCACTCAAACTAAATACCCAATACAAACACACACACATACACACACACACACACGCACACACACTCACACAGCAATCCAGGCATCTTATTACATCATGCAGTCTCAGACAAGGGAAAGACTGAAATGTTAGATCATTGAATTTGTCTATTGTCATCACAGATTTTCTTACCTGCTCTTCCTTGCATGTACATGCACACACACACAAACACACACACACACACACTCACACACACACACACAAACACGCACGCACACACACACAACTGCCACAACATATACATACCTAAGGCAATAGCCATGAAGAACCAATGAGATCGTAAAGGTCTAAAAATGATAAATATGCTGGACCAGTGATCTCATGTGTGTCATTTATGCCTGTCTAATATATGTGTAACTTGTCAAGTAGCTCATTTTCTCTGAATTGTTGAAAGATATTTTCTACGAACAACTACACAGCTACCACGTGCCCCCCCCCCTCCTGCAATCCCTCCATCCCATAATATGTCACATTCTCCATTTTGCCTGCCATCCCAACACACAGTCATTCCTCTGTTCTCCTTGTGTCTGGAAAGACCCCATGTGTCCTTAACCCTCGCACAAGCACATGTTATCAAGTCCATATCACATTCACTACAGCTCGTAATGGCAAGCGCACCTACTGCGTCCCCTCCGCTGCATGTGCATTTTACATGAACTTTGCATTCAGCTTGCTGTGTTTGACTGTGCAAACCAATGCATGTATGTGTGTGTGTGCCATAAACACTCTCTCGTGACGGGACACTGCTGTGCCCGCATCAGTGGTGGGTGGGGGGGGGGGGTGGGGGGGGGGGGTGGTTGTGTGGGCGGGGGAGGCGGATCACGTAGAGGGGAGGGACCAGAGTGCCATCCCATAATATCCTCTCACCAGACATTCACCGTTACCCAGGGCAACCATCCCAGAATGAGGTCAACTAGCTATCCAATAATAATCAGAACTCACAGTCCACACATCCAACGTAGTGGTGGGCAATTATCTTTCTTTCTGAAACACACACACACACACACACACACACACACTCACACACACACAGAACCTCTGATGTAAACACACACATATGCATTTTAGTGAAATGAGAGTCATCATCTCGTAGCTGTAAAGGAGTTTCCACACGAGTGAACAGGACCTTCTCCTGAAAGAGAGAGAGACAGAGAGAGAGAGGGAGAGGGAGAGAGACAGAGAGACAGAGAGTGCTCCAGAGATGTTTAATCCTGATTCGGCCAGCTTGTCTGCGCTTAGTTCATCTGCGATGCGCTGGCTGCGGTGGGCATTAAAATGGCTGGAGCAGAGCAGATGGAGGGGCGAGAGAGAGGAGGGAGAGACGAGAGACATGGAGCATTATTTACAAGCAGGGGTGAAGGGGGGTGTGAAGGGGTGTGTGAAGGGGGGGTGTGTGGGGGCTTGGGGGACGAGGTGGCGAGCGGCGCCGGACGTGACACTGCAGCAGTGATTGCCATGGGGTTGTCGGGGGATACGGAGGCAACAGAAGACGTCACCGGCAAGGACAGCCGCACACAAAGGAAGAATACGACAGGGAGATGGAAGATAAGGAAGGAAGAGGGAGAGAGAGAGAGAGAGAGAGAAAGAGAGAGAGAGAGAGAGAGAGAGAGAGAGAGAGAGAGAGAGAGAGAGAGAGAAAGAAAGAGAGAGAGAGGGAGAGGGGGAGGAAGGGAATGGTGTGTATGTGTAGGGTGTGGGGGTGGTTGAGAGAGAAAGACAGGGATATGGATAGAGAGAGACAGAGAAAGGGATAGGAAGAGAGAGAGAGAGAGAGAGAGAGGATAGACTGAATAAGGAGCGAGGAAAGAAAGAGAAGGTGCAAACAGCATGGCAGTGAATCTGGGGAGCAGTGGGGTTATTTATAGGTTTGCTGTGTGTGTGTGTGTGTGTGTGTGTGTGTGCGCGCTAGTGGGGGGTGGGGGTTGGCGGTACAGGTACAGCTGGGATCAGCTGCAGCCAGTAAGCCTCAGTAATAGAAAATGGGATTTCACGTAATACACATATCTGTTGCAGCATCCAGACAGGCACTAAACAGCAATACCAGAACTTGAGATGAATTAAGCATCAATATAGGAGTATGTTTTATCTCATATTAAATTTACTTAGCTTGCTCAGGTCTGGATGCTGGTAGGCCACTTCAAATTACATTGCCTTATTCACTCAACACAAACACAAACACGTTAAAAAGCAAAAACATAATTAATGAGTGAACACATAATTCTGAATGAAAACAACAACTCCCTGAATCATTAAGGAAGTAGTGAGACATTACTACAAGAAGTTGCTCATGCTTCTTTGTTCAGACAAAGGGTGTTTAAGACAGAGCTGTATTCTAAAAAGTACATCCAGGTACTTCAGAGCACAGCTTAGTGGATGATAAACCATGACTGATATTCTAAAGATTCTTTACCTCTGCACTGATAGGTGGAGAACAGCCATGAATAAAGTTGGGACTATTTAGCACTACAAGAGGACGTGCAGGACATCTTGTAATAACCCCCCCCTCACACTCTCCCCTTCTCTCTCTCTCTCTCTCTCTCTCTCTCTCTCTCTCTCTCCCCTCTCTCTCTCTCTCTTCCCCTCTCTCTCCCTCTCCCCCTCTCTCTCTCTCTCCCTCTTCCTCCCTCTATTTCTCTCTCTGTCCCTCTGTATTTCTCTCTCTCTGTCTGTCTGTCTGTCTCTTTCCCTCTCTCTCTCTCCCTCTCCCACCCTCTCTCTCCTTCTCCCTCTCTCTCTCTCTCTCTCTCTCTATTCCTCTCTGTTTCTCTCTCTCTCTGTCTGTCTCTCTCTTTCTCTCTCTGGTTTTCTCTCCCTCTCTCCCTCTCTTTCCTTGTCTCCCTCTGTCTCTGCCTCTATCTCTATATCTCTCTCTCTTACTCTCCCTCTCTCTCCTTCCTGCGTTGCCTGTGCTCGGCCTCTCCCCTGCTTGAGGTGATTTATCAGCCTCAGTTCCAATATTTGTGGGTGCTGTGTTTTCTCCTCCCTGTCTAAATGTCACCCCTTCTTCTAAGACAATGCGGAGGGGTGGAAAGGGAGAGAGGGGGGCCGCACGGTGCAGGGGGAAGCCGGGCGGGGAGGGGAGAACTCGTAAAAAGAGCAACAAAGTTTGGGAAAATTAAACATTAGGTGGGACACGTTCACACAGTCACCCGGGGCAGGTTGGTGTTGTGATGCATTGGGGATCCTCGCCTCACCTATTGTGTGGCTCAGCATTATTTACTACGCGAGTTCTTGCGCTTTCAAATATCCTCGCTCGCTTTCACCCGCGGCCTTTTGTAAGGGGCTCCGGATTTAAGGGGCGACATTTTCAGATGCACCCGCAACTGATACTAGGAAACAGATAGCTGGCCGTATGCTCGAAAGCTCTCATTCTGTGAAACACACAAACACATAAACACACACACAATATGTACACACACAAGCATGCACACTTATATACACACACATATAACACACACTCACACTGAAGAATGAACCATTCTGAGCGATTCAGCAGTAGCCTTTTGCTCTGGGGTCACATATAATGCTCTGTGCTGGCCCAAACAATGAGACAGGGGCCATTCCTCAGTGTCAGTCCTAATGTACTGTCGAGCAACCATCAGCACCCCTCCCTCCATCTCACCCTCCTTTATAACCCCTGTCTCATCCCTCCATTCACACTCCTCCATCAACCCGCACTGGATTGCATGATTGAAGGACGGCTGCAGGAGCCACTAAGGAAAACAGAGAAACTCTACGAAACTCTTTTTGACTGATGATTTCATTTTCTTTCCATTTTACCTTTACAATTTTCACAACTTCTACAATTACATCATTTTTCAAAGTATTATTTCTCTTACAAGCCTGGTTTGCTTGTTTCAAATTGGTCTATGAAGATGTAATTGATTCCTAGTTAGATTTCAAAACATAATGAAGACCATGGAATAAGTTTGTTTGGTTCATGGTAAACCATTTTTATTGAGAAGGAACTATTTTTTCTTTTGTGAATGCTCTTGTATTATTATGTCAGAAAAAGTCAATTCCACATGATTTGAAATGTTATTTTGTCTTCGTATCATCAACAAATTACTTGCAAAGATGTTTTTATCCTGTCAACAAAAGTGGAAAGAACTTCATAAGTTATAGTGACATTATCCTGCGGCGGTAGTAATCAGGATCTAAAGCTGTTGGACTCACACACACACTTGCAAGGAGTGTGACTCCTGGGAATTTAGCACCAAAAACTGGTAAGGGTCTTTTTCTCTACATTTTTCATACAGTTTGAAGCTTTGAGGCACTCATGTCTAACCTTGTTTATGTATGGAACACCTAGTAAATATAACAGCGCCCTCTGTTGTTCGAATGTTGACTGGTCAGTCATTTCCAGCAGAAAGTAGCCATCTGAGGGGATCCAAGGCCAGGTTGTAAGCTTTATTTAGCTCCTCCAGCACTCGCTGCAACTGACCTATATTAGCTTGCGTGAGGGCTGCAAAGACAGAGAGCACTAACCTGGCTAAATGACCTCACAACACCTACCACTCCACAGCACGCAGCTGTGAGTGGGATGTTTCGAAAGCCGACCAGTTTTAAACGGGTCATTAACTGGCGCCTGACTACTAGAATTACAGAAATAACAGCAGTCATACAACGTTATTGTATGACTGCTGGTTTATTGCATAGAGAGAATTAGTGCACTGAAATTCAGCTTCTATAGTGTGATAAGTGTAAATGTTCTCTGCTGCATTCCATTCCACTTCTTTTCTAATTCTCAACTTGGTTAGAACAGCAGCATTATATTCAATTAGGGTGCTAACTGCCGATTGCAGAGGAGATGCTGAAAGGTACAGTGGTGAGGCCCTGCTGTGTTTTGTTGCTGTGTGGTTTCATGCCTTGACTTGTCTGCTCTTTACTTCCAGATATGAGGGGATTATCC
This sequence comes from Coilia nasus, assembly GCA_027475355.1. Classification (NCBI taxonomy): domain Eukaryota; kingdom Metazoa; phylum Chordata; class Actinopteri; order Clupeiformes; family Engraulidae; genus Coilia; species Coilia nasus. Next base: position 29,095,410 of record CM050218.1, on the reverse strand, counting down.
CCCGGCTTCAGTCACAGATAAGGCAGAAAGACAACAGGCAGGACACAAAGACCAACCACACAGACAAACAGACAGACAGACAGACAGACAGTCTGATGCCAACTGCCTCCACTGTGAATCTCACAGGACCACTCCTCCTGCTGTTGCTATGGGCAACTCACCACGCCATGGCAACCAACTGGCTGTAAGCTGGCGTGCCTGAGAGAGTTTGTTATGCTATAACTTGTAAAAGATGGTGACATCTTTCTTCGCCCCAGGCCCTCTTCTCTCCCTCCTTTTCATGCTGCCTTTGTTCCCTTTGTCTCTCTCAACCTCTCTCTTGGTTGCCCCTTTTTGCCCCCAACACCCCCCACCCCCACCCCCACCACCCAACCTGCTTTTCTTTCTCTCCGTCGTTTACTCCCTTCCTGCTCTTCGTCTTGTACACTTTTCTCCCGCTCTCTTTCTAACAAACCTTGCCCCTCAGCAACCAGCACCAGCAGTGCTATTTTCAGCTGTCTAATAAAACATGTCTTCCTCTCTCTTTCACCCCCAGTTAACCTCTTCCTCCTCTTTTTCTATGTTTTTCTTCCCTCTCTTTCAATCTCCGTCAGTCTCGCCCTTTGTCTTCCTGTCTTTTCAATAAGAAACACACTCATGCAGTGTTACGGTCACTGTCCTTATAAACCCCTGTCTGTCTTCCTCTCCCCTGCCTGTAAACGGTGCTGCCCTCTACTCTCTGCTCTCTGCTCTCTGCTCTAGGTCTCTGGCGCGGTTGCCGCGCTCACGGCCCGTGTCAGGTTCGGGACCCTGCGGGCGCCTGCGGGGCCTATCGCCGGGGCAGGTGGGGGTGTGTCGCGCGCGGGGGGAGGTGATGGAGTCTGTGCGCAGGGCGGCTGAGATGGTGATTGAGGAGGTGAGAATCCTGTCAGGAGATTCAAGTCTGCACTTACTGTGTTGCACTTTAGCTTACTGTGTTCTCCTCAGTTTAATTTGTGTCCTTTACTGTAAGTCGCTTTGGATAAAAGTATCTGCTAAGTGTAATGTAATGTAATGCAATGTAAAAGCCTGTCACTGCTAAATAACAGACCAAGCCTTAATTACTGCATGCATTACAGTCTGTGATAATATTTCCTTATGTTATTTTTTATGTGGTATGAATTGTATTGTTATTAGGTGTTAAAAAAATTATGTCTTAGCGTTGCATTCCATCAGCAATGGGTCTGTGCCAAGTTTTGTCTAAGTGTCCTCTGGATTATATGCACTTGTCATATATGTTTACTGTATTGAGAATTCATTAAAAGCTGGTTTGCATCTTCCATCTCTGGGCCAGAGCACTTGTTAGAAGGCTACAGCCCATCTTACCAATGAATAATCAAGATCTGACCTTTGGCCTCCAGGCCTTAAAAGACAGATATAGGGTCACTGCCCCAGGTTCTCATGGAACCTTGTGCAAACAGCATTCATTCAGCAAGTGTCTACACTGAAGCGAGCTGTTACAAACTAGAAGCTGTTGCATTCCTGTCTTTACAGAGTTATACACAGAAGCCGTTCACTTCAGATCACTTTCATTACATTTTATTATTGCTGAATGTCTGTTTTATAATGAGCTTTGTTTTAGAGTGTTCTACATAAAACTATGTCTAAATGAGTTCTTCCTGTGCTCAAAGAACTCTTTTAATATGTATATAAAACTGTAATAAAACAACAGAGACTTTTCATTTGTGAGTAAGGCATTTTTACTTGAGGCCCTCGAGATGTTGTCTTACACAAATTAGGCCCAGTTTAAACAACAAAAAAGAACCCGTGGCAATCAGCCATGAAACATGAGTTGGCACATAATGACCCCACAGCGATACATGTGCTTAGTTATTTGATATAGTGCCATAGCACTATTAGTCTTCCTCAGTCTCCTTTTGCTTTGAATCATTCACTTTATGCATCAGTAACACCTCTGTGTGGTTCTGTGTGTTCTCTCTGTCTCTGCCTTCCCTGGTTCTATCTCCCAGTGTCAGCACCAGTTCCGGAACCGGCGATGGAACTGCTCCACTACCCCACGCGGAGTCAATATCTTTGGCCGGGTGATGAATCAAGGTGCGCCACAGGCATTAATCACAAGAGCTCTGAGAACACTGACAACTCTGACAACTGACTCTTAACAACAAACAGTTGTAATAATAACAATCATATCGGTTTGGCAGCCAGTAAAACTGAGAACTGTCAATGACTGTGGCTGAAACTTCAGCTCATGAGAACTGCCAGATGTCTGATATTTTACTGTCACATTAATTCCCACAATTCATATCAGTCTGTGAATGTTGTCTCAAGGTGTCTTAAACCTGTAAGTACTCAAATTAGAATAGAATAGAATAGAATAGAATAGAATAGAATAGAATAGAATAGAATAGAATAGAATAGAATAGAATAGAATAGAATATTTATTGTTATTGTAACCAGTACCACAAAACTAAAATGCAAACCCAGTCAGTGCACAATCAATGTATAGAAATATGCTGATTTGTTGCCCTCATTTGTCGTACCTCCGATCCAGCAACCAGACAATAGGGTGCCCACCTCCAAATAGCCAAAATGTTGGACAGTGTTTGTGTTTGTATGTGTGTATTTCTAGAAAATGATATGCTTATAAGATGAGATTTACATTGTTGTGTGTGTATGACAGACTGCCTGCATCTGTATCTGCAATGTGCAGCTGGAAACTGTACCACATCAGTAAATAAAAGCATTGCAGTGTGCAGACCATTTTGCTTTCAATCACAAATTTTACACTGTAAGTTTGTCAAGCAGTCAGAAGATCTATTTAAACTTTCAGCAGTTAGAATAAACATATAAAACTGAGATTAATTAAGCTTTCCAAGGCAATATGGAGCCTGATGAAGGACTATATCTTGTGTCCATCACTAAAGGAAGTGCATTCCACTCTCCCTCCTTTCTGATCAGGCACCCGTGAGGCCGCCTTTGTCCACGCCCTGGCCTCAGCTGCGCTGGCAGTTGCAGTGACGCGAGGCTGCAGTCGGGGGGAGCTGGAGAGGTGCGGCTGCGACCGGAAAGTCAGGGGGGTGAGCCCAGAGGGTGAGTGTCAACAGGAGCGAGTGTCTGCCTGCACCTTGGCCCCAGACCAAAGGCAGCAAAAGCAGTCGAATATGTCAGCTGTGGAACATGGTTGCTTACTGTAAATGTGAACATACCATACTACACAGCACTATATTAGTATATTAATTGCATCATAATCTGACACACTGTGGACATGTGGGGCTAAGAACACCAAGGTCATGGTTTTTTATACTCGGAAGCCCACAGTAATGTTGCACTGGTTAAATACATAAGCAAAAGCATATAAAAACTCATCAATATGTACAGTGTATGTAAATACTGTTCTCTGCATAACATCACTCTTACCCCATTATCCCATGTGTCAGATAAAGTAGGTCTTATTAACCTGCCCTTGATTATCCCTGTGCCTCTCTTAGGGTTCCAGTGGTCTGGCTGTTCAGATAACCTGTCGTATGGTGTGGCATTCTCCCAAACGTTTGTGGATGAGCCAGAGCGTGCCAAGGGCCTGTCGTCAGGGCGACCACTCATGAATATCCATAACAACGAGGCAGGGAGGAAGGTGGGTGGTGGCCGTGCTCTGACCGTGACCGAGAGAAAAAGAACAACAGCAACTATGATACCGCTCCCTGTATCTCCATAGCTTCATTTGGTGTCAACTGAGCAGCAGTAACTATTTAATATGCTTCTACTGTTGGCAGTTTCAAATCTAGACTTAAGAGCAAAAAGACCAAACTGTTCTCAGATGCTTTCTGCTAATTATTTATACTTACTTTACTTTTACCCATTAAGCATTTGTACTTATTTTATCTTTTATGCTTTTACATATTGATCTGTGCTTTTATTTTTGTTATGCACGTTGAACTGCCTTTTTGAATGAAACGCGCTATACAAATAAACTTGCCTTTATGCCTTGCCTAATATACCTGCCTATATGTTCATTTCTCTTCCCACAACCTCCTCTCCACACCACTGCTGTGCTGTCCTATGCCGCCCTCCCCCAGGCCATCCTGCACAACATGCAGGTGGAGTGTAAGTGTCATGGCGTGTCGGGCTCCTGTGAGCTCAGAACTTGCTGGAAGGTCATGCCTCCGTTCCGCCGTGTGGGAGCCGTGCTGAAGGAACGCTTTGATGGCGCCACCGAGGTGAACACCACAGCCAAATCAAAACAAACAAACAAACAGCTCACTGGACACAAGACACGGCACCAATGCATAACACAAAGCAAAAAGAACAAATTACACATCAGAGGGAACATCATAGTGCAACACAAAACAATACTCAGGACACCTTGTACTACAGTGTACAACACTTCAATGTTACAAACCAAAACAAACAGCACGCTGGATGTCTTATATAACACAGCAACTAAGCAATCAGTGCACAGGAGACACACAACACACACAGCATAACACATAGAGCAAGCAGCACCACAAGACAATTCAAAATGGAAGACAAGTCACAACATGAGGAAATACTCGGTATCAATGAATGATAGACATGTTTTGTCTGCCAGAGAAAATCTGTATTTATGACTCATTCGTGACTCATTTATGACTGCTTTAACTTATTTATCTGAGTCCTATATCATGATGTTTTCAAACCACTTTGATGAGCTATGTTTCTTGATGTTCTGGAAGCATGAAGTTTCATTCTATTTCATGAAGTTCCGAGAGCATTCAGTTTTGTTCTATTTCACAAAGTTCTGGAAGCATTTAAATGGGTTCTATCCATCCCTCAGGTGCGACTGTCTCGTGTGGGCTCCAGAACAGTCCTTTTGCCCAAGGACCCCCAGGTGAAGCCACCTGCGGCCCGGGACCTGGTCTACCTGGCCTCCTCACCTGACTTTTGTCGCCTGGACCCTGACAATGGCATCCCAGGGACTGCTGGCCGTCGCTGCAATGGTGAGCACACACGAATGCAGTTCAGACATGAAAACACAATCACGCACATGCCAGGACCTGAGGCGGGTAACCTGGTTCCAAAGGGTAGAAGTGATATGTTTCTGATGGTTCCCAACCATGGTTTCCATCATGGTTCCCAACCATGGTTTCCAACCATTCTAAAACCAGCCACTTAGACAGATTACCCTTATTGGTAAAATCACTTATTCATATTGAACCAATATATGACAACCAACACTGTATACTCACTTTTACTCTCTGAAGGGTAAAGTTGAAGTTACCCATCCCAGACCAACACATTTGTTACATATCTGCATTAAGTAGTTGCACTTCTCTTTTTTGCTGTCTGTAAGTTTAGTAACATTAAGCCCAACACTTGCATGCAGAAGTGCAAGAGTAGCTGAAATAGTGAAATAGTCTTGTGCCATCATTCGTAATATCCTGTCTCCAGGCACGTAATCTCCCGTAATCTCCTGTCTCCAGGCACGTCCCGGCTGGCACCAGACGGCTGCGAGCTGCTCTGCTGTGGTCCCGGGTTCCGTTCGGGCCGAGCCGAGGTGGTGCAGCGGTGCTCCTGCAAGTTCTCCTGGTGCTGCTCGGTCCGCTGCCAGCAGTGCAAGAACACCGTGCTCATTCACACCTGCAAAGAGTAGCCCCCCTCCCCAGCTTTAAAGATGGATCCCCTGAAGGACCGGGCAACATGCCCTCTGAAACCTGACCATAAAACTAAACTAAAGCCAGGAAGCCCCCAGGAGAAACAGAAAAGTGTGTCGGTGTGTGTGTGTGCATACATTATGGATTCTGTATGAAGAACATAAAGCATAATGTCAAAAAAATAGTCCAGTACATTTAGAATATTCTAGAACACTATGTTCAATTCCTTCCACTGCGCTATTTTTCAGAACGTCTTGACAGTCTAGAATTCTGCTGACCGAGCACTAAATGTGTACCAGGAAGTCTTTACACATTGCAAAACACCCATCAGTTGCCACAGTGATGGCAGTTAAGATGGCAGTAAGTGTTCAGCGAGTTGTCTGACTCAAAAGATTGTGTAGTAACGCATGTGTACAATTCACAAATGACAGGCTTTCAGAGTGCAATTATCAATATGATGAATCTCTCTAAAAAAAAGATGTTTGTAGTCACCTTACAAGCCACAAACATGAGACTTGTGACACTTCATCTTGGTTTTCCTCACTTCCTCTGACACAAATGTGCATATTCCTGTATGTACTGAAGGCAGGGAGACTGAACCACTGCTGACAATGTTGAGCAGCTCACACCTTGACCAAACAGTCCACAAAACTGCTAACCAAAAACAAAATAATAAAGAAAAACCTCTAGTGCTCACAGCAGAGAAGTCCAACACACTCCAGCACAAACATGTATTAATGTACACTGACAAAGCTGCTATGGCTGAGACATACTAAGAATAAAAGAGAGAGGGGATTTTTTTGTCCTTCATGGGTTTCTGAAGATGGAATGTTACACTGTAGTCTAGTGAGACCTGTAGTGTTTGTACAGTATGCTTTTAGTGTCTGCTTACAGTATCGCTATTATTTATTTGCATCCCTGTTGTGCTCATGGGCTTGTTTGAAATCGACTGGCGGGCTAGTGGCTGGCTTAAAGCAATGCATTCGGTACTTGAATTGGCGTGTATGTACATGTATGATGTTTGGTCCAAAAACATCACTATTTTAAGTCCAGAATGCATTGCTTTAAGCCAGCAACTGGCCAGCCAGCTGATTTCAAACAAGCCCATTGCCACCCTATGTGACAACACATCTACTGACACATGATCAAACCCTCTAGGACCCACTGCACCTAAACAGTTCATTTCTTCAATCATCATGGACAGTGGGCCACCTCTGGGAACAGTAAACATATACCTACATGTGGTCATGACAGACTGGGTCTCTCACACAACCCACACCGCTTCTGTGCAGCATCCATAGTCCAATTAAGGCTGTTTTGCTCTTCTGTTCATAAGACACTCCACGATCATACACATTCAGTTGTGCTAAAATGTAAGCCTGCTGTCTCCCATAGTTCTGACACAGAGCAATGCTACAACTGGTTTTGTTAAAGCAGTTTTATTACAAATATAATGTGATTACAACCACCCACAAAAATTTACTTTCCGAGTTGTCAATGATTATTGGTTAAATTGCCATCATTATTCAAAATATTATATTTTTACTTGTTATATTATTAATAAATCAAGATGAAATCCTAACAAAAGAATAAAAATAAAATCCATAAAAAAACTCAAGTTTCAAAACTGGTCCACCGCTTTAAACAAAAAGAAAAAAAAAAATCAAACAAAAAAAAAAAAAAAAAGGAAAAAGTGCCCACCAACAGGGGAAAAAAACATAATTAAACACAAGAAAATCATACAATATAAACTGAGTTCTCTGAATGGGCTTGTGATATGCTAACGACACAGCAGAGTAGTACACTGACACCTTCACCCCCTCAGGGACCTTCTGGGTCCCAAGTCACTGTGGGGTCCTGAGGCATCCCGGCAAGCAGCCACCCCTGAAGCCAGGTCAGAACCAGGCCCGTGCCACAGCAGGACTGGAGTTGGTGGGAGTCCCGACCCACTCTGGCCCGCGGGTTACTGCTAGCCTAGATGACTGTAGGTCGGGTCTCAGCACCAACATCTCTCCCTTGCCTTGCTTTGCCCTCAGAGGCAGCAGAAGACCACTGACTTCCTTAGGCAACTTTGTGTGTGTCTGCGAGGGTTGGTCCACAACGAAAACAAGGGATTCTCATAACCTCACAAACACATTGGTGCCTCAGCTGTGTAGCAAAGTCTTCACATTGAGGCCTCAAGGTTCAAACGTGTCCGATTTATTCCCAGTCAACCACAGATTATTAAGGTAAAATGACTATTACAACTCAGAGGACGTTCACCGGGTCAATTATTTGTTTTGTTCGGGGACCTCTGTTCTAACAGTCTGCCTGAATAGTTGTACTAGACTGTGAGAAGTACCCTTGCAGAAGCCACAAGTCCCCATGTCCACTGAGCAGTTCAATGGATGGCTGTGGCTCAGCGAAAGTGACCGAGAAAGTTGGAGGTTTTAGCCTTAACTCCGTGAGGACCTCTGCTATGCAGCTGAGTCAAGGCAGTGCTCACAAACTCAATGATGAATGCCCTGTTTTTGCATTTGGCTTGCTTGTACGCTCTGTGTAAACCACTAATAAACACCTTCAGGTTATTACTGGCAACCATTACACAGCTGACCACCTAAAGGAGCAAACATAATTTAGTCTAGACTGACAGCACTAAAAAAAAAAGACTAACTGTGCAACAGTATTTTACCTTAACATGATTTACTGAGAACTAGTTATTCACAGTGCTTACACTGTATACTGGTTTACGCATAGTTTACAAGGAAGCTGTGCATTGTTGTTGTTATTGTTGTTTTCCTTTTGTTTACATTTCCCATGGGTTAACATGATAATGGAACATTTCCCCATTTGTGGCGCCATAATGAGAACCTCATCAGTCATCTACCCCGTCGCCACTCTTTCCATTCCTCTTTTTGCTTTTTTTTCCACTTGCGGTGAATAGACTGCTAAGAAGGCACAGTACAGTATCATTTAAGTGAGTTCCAGTACAAACTCTCTCTCGCCAGGTTCGTCTCCCAGGTTCGGCAAAGCATTTTGTTCCATGCCCATGCCCACCCCCATGTTTGTGTGTTTGTGTGCCTGCCCCCCACCCCCACCCCCACCACACTACCCCCATCCCACCCAGTTGTTTCTACATCCCACCCAGTTTGGCTCTCCAGCTCTCCCGCTCTCCCCGTCGTCTCGCGCTCTCCTGCCTCGTCCTCGCTCAGTCCTGCTCCCTCCAGCTCCTCCCTTATAGCAGCACGCAGCGCTTCTTGGGCTTGGTCTCCGGGGGCTCCAGGGCCGCCAGGATGGCCTCGTCAAACACGTTCTTCAGCCCCCTCTGCAGGATGGGAGGGACAACACAGGGGAATTAGCTGAACAGATATGTCTCGGAGGTTCTCCTTTTACTTGGACAGTCACCTACAAACTACCTACAGATCTGTTAAAAACTCACTAAGTGTAGTTAAAGTCAGGGTTAGATTGACTTGTGCTGACATTCAGTGATCTGCAGGCACAATGAAACTGACCTTCAACAGACCCTCTGTAAAGTCTCTGCTACCAACGCAAGAAAAGAGAGAGTGTGAGTGTGCAGACTCTGCGTGTAATGTGCATCAATCCAGAGAAAAAAAACGTATGATGAGGGGGAAACCAGATTACATCATCATATCCATAATCAGTGTGCTTATTCATCAAGTTTAGGAGCAGAGCTGGGGCCCAAAGAATGACGGTCTGACATCCAACAAAACAACATCTATCAGAGAAATTTATCGGAGGTGGTGTGGTGTCGTTTACTCTTATGGTAGACACTTGTATCATGAGGTGTCTATACAAAGTACAGTGATTAGTGATGGACTCAGTGCTTTTTTAACCCATCAATAATTAGAATTTTTCTCCAGTTGTTTTACATACATATACTAAAGGCTTATTGATAACAGTATAGTGTCATATAAGTAAGCACCACAAGATGGAGCTGTATTGTTCAACCTGCTAGGTTGTAAACAAACAAAAGGTAATCATTTCACTCATGGCCTGGAGAAAGCCAATACTAAACACTAAATACACTGTATGTGCGCTACATGTATCCATGTACACAATATAGACATTTTGAATTAACAATGACTAGATGGTTAGAGCAGTATCTACAATATGCAGGTCCCCATTTTTATGAATTCTGAACTAGAGTACTTCCTCTGCCAGCTGGGGAATGTTTCTTAGTGTAGTTTATGAGTGGCAACCGTTGCTAAGGACAGAATAGACGTGCCTTGAAGCCACAGTACACGAGAGTGCGTCACACCCTGTGTGAGTGTGTGTGTGTGTGTGTGTGTGTGGGTGCCACCCCGCGGGAGAAGAACTAAAAGCGTGTCTTGACGTGCATCAGAAGCTAGCAGTGGGTGTTGGTTGGCCTTTGGTAATGTGAGCCTGGTATCACCATCAAAATGACATTTCTGAGTAGGCCGTTATATATGTATGCGTGTGAGGGACTTGACAACACAAGGACAAAAAACACTCAGGGAAAAAAAAATAAAGAGGCCACATTTTGTCAGTACAAATTATTTGATGGTCCAAGAATACCACAAAAAAAACCCTATGATTCCAGGGTAGACCGCCCTGCAAACAACATGTGTGAGTGTGAATGTGAGTGATTTACCTGAGTAAGTGTTGAGCACTCCACAGAGTGGCTTGCCCTGAACTGCCATAAAGATGACATCTGTCTGTGTGTCTCTCTCCCTCTCTCTGTCTCTCTCTCTGTGTGTCTCTCTCTCTCAGTGTGTGTCTCTCTCTCTCTGTGTCTCTCTCTCTCTCTGTGTCTCTCTGTCTCTCTCTCTCTCTCTGTGTCTCTCTCTCTCTCTCTGTGTCTCTCTCTCTCTCTCTGTGTCTCTCTCTCTCTCTCTGTGTCTGTCTCTCTCTCTCTGTGTCTGTCTCTCTCTCTCTGTGTCTGTCTCTCTCTCTCTGTCTGTCTGTCTCTCTCTGTCTGTCTGTCTCTCTCTGTCTGTCTGTCTCTCTCTGTGTCTCTCTCTCTGTGTCTCTCTCTCTGTGTCTCTCTCTCTGTGTGGGTATGCATGCTTGTGTATGTGTGTCTGTGTGTGTGTACAAGCATCTCACCTGCGTGAGGGCAGAGCACTCCACGTACTTGACGGCCCTGAGCTCGCGCGCCAGCTTGTCGCCGCTCTCGGGGGAGATGGGCCGCTGCTTGTTCTTGGCCAGCTTCTCCACCGTGTTGCTGTCGTCCCGCAGGTCCATCTGGGTGCCCACCAGCAGGAAGGGCGTGCGGGGACAGTGGTGAGAGATCTCAGGCACCCACTAAAGGGAGGGGGGGAGAAAAGCAGAGAGAGAAAAAGAGAGATAGAGAGAGAGAGAGAGAGAGATAGATAGACGCAGAGAATCAGAGAGAAAAACAGAAAAACAACAGAGAGAGAGACAGCGTGAGAGAAAGAGAGAGAGAGAGAAACATGGGAGAGAGGGGGAGATGGAAAGAGGCAGACATAGAGAGAGACAGACAGAAAGAGGGAGAGAGAAGAGAGAACAAAAAAAAAGAAAGGTCAAAAGGATAAAATATTCATGACTATCTGTGTAAAAAATAAAGTAGAAATGGCAGGGGTGTGTTACACAATAAAATATTTAAACTTGAGAAAGTTCTGGCAAACAGCATAATATTCGGGCATAGACCTAGAGTGACCTGCTATGAGGGTCAGAGGAGTTTTACAGTGGGTGCGAGAGCACACACACTGTCCTATTGTCTGCTCTAGGGAGGCTTTGGCAGCGGATGACAACCCACTCAGTTTAATGATGAGTGTGTCAGTGTGTGTTTTTCACAGAGTGTGTGTGTGTCTGTGTGTGTGTTAGAGAGCATGAGATTTGCCATGCAGAGGAGGGGAGACAGACGTACTTTTTCCCTGACGTTCTCAAAAGAGGAGGGCGAGACGACAGAGAAGCAGACGAGGAAGACGTCGGTCTGGGGGTAGCTGAGGGGCCGCAGTCTGTCGTAGTCCTCCTGACCTAGGGGCAGCAAGCGTAGATGTGAACATTAGGTCCTGGCCTGACAGGTTTTAGGCCAGCATAGGACATGTTTAAAATGTGCCCTCTTCGAAAAGGACACATTTCTGAGAGAAAGAAAAGAAGTAAAAAAATACTTTTTAGGGGAAATACCTTAAGACTTTATCTGGGTGCATAACTCAGATGCTATCAAATGGTAACCACCAAGTAGAGCTAAGCTATCCGTCTGCAGTGTCCTACTGTTGCACCTCACACAGAGCTAAGAGTCCAGATAGGGCACGGCGTGATGAGTGAAATGAGTGTGTGTTCAGGTGAAAGATGCCGTGCGAGTTACCTGCTGTGTCGAAGAGCCCCAGTGTGTACGGCTCTCCTCCGATCATCACCGTCACCGCATAGTTATCAAACACCTGCAGGGGTCACACAAGGAGATGGGGTCAGGGGTCACACGCAGAGGGCCAAAGGGCATCCTACTTCCAACCCAAAGAACAACAGAGCTATGGAATGTCTGTAAGCTGTGTGCCAGAGGCCCAGCAGTAAAAAAAACTGAACGACAGTGTCCTTTCTTTTTTCAAACTACGCCTGGGAGAATTCTCCAAAAGTCTAGTAACATTACAAGGCATTATGCTGGCGCCCTTATCCAGAGAGAGACTACATACAGGGACAGTGCCTCTGGAGCAACGTGAGGTTAGGTGCCTTATTCAAGGGCACATGAGTGAGGGTGCGGGACAGCACTGGTTATCCACTTGCTGGACATTTGTCTTTGTTGATTTTGAAACAAATACACTATAAACACTTGTTGTTAATGATCATTTCCATGGAAAAATCAAGAGTTTTGTCTAATTTCATAAGGTGCGCTAATAATTTTGGCCACAACTGTAATCAACTAACTTATCAACACAACCAAACATAAAAATAAAACAATATGTAAGCATGATCAGTTGCAGGGAATGTTGAACTGGCTCAACACAGCCATTCAACGAATTGTGAGAAACAATGAGATGGACGTCTATGGGCCAAGGGCTTACGCTAGATCAACACAGAGGATGGAGGGGGTACCCCCTACCCTTTTCACCACACAAAGACAGCATAGCCTCTATAGGCTCCTGGTCCTTGTTCTCATTAAAGCTATGATGCAGGGCTGCACCTCCTGTCACTTACAGACAAGAGGGGTAAAAACGATTTTTCAGGATTAGCGACAATGGCACCAGCATGGCGCATTACCGTAAAATGTATCGGTTGTAGTATTAAATGGTTATGAAGTGGATATTAAGTGATGAAAAGAGTCCATCAATCTATAAATTGTTGTTGCAGAAAACCTCAATAATGCCTGTGATTCTCTTACATTGTGTCCTAATTGTAATATCTAAATGTAATCTCTATATAGTGCACTTCATAGGGCGTGAGTTACACTGTTTTGTCCCTTACAAGGTGTACTACACAGGATTGTAGTAACATTGTTTTTCCCCTACATAGGGCTCTATATGGAACAAGTGATAATTTTGGACTCATCCTCAGTGTCAAAGTCATAGTGGCTTAACATGATAATGACATCATGACCATTCTGGGCAGTCTCATCCTCATACGCGTGTATCTGTGTGAGACCCTTTGGCATGGCACCATCCATTAGGAGTGTGGAGGTGGCCTAAGCCGGGATGTGTCACTGGTGCAAAAGCTCTGGACAATAGGCATTGTCAAAAAAGAAACAGAAAACATATTCACTTCCTGTCATTTCCTGTTTGGGTTTTATTCAAATGTCAAATGCCACTGAAGTTTCTGACCCTTTCACTTCTATTTCACAGACACTAACTGAACAAGAAAACAAGAACAACAAAACTGGTGTTATCAGCACAATGTTTCAACTACTAGTCCTGGATTCCACCTAATACCTAAAGATAAAACCAGTGTGCTAAAAAACCTTGAGAATACTACTGTAGTATGGACCTATTTCACAGCAGCCACATTTCCAGGAAGCAGCAAGGTAACCACAGGTGTTACTAATGACATCTTTATGACATCCAGTAAAGATCTGATTCTGCTACAATGAATCAGAATCTTATTGGCTTAAATAACACCTGTGCTTACCTTGCTACTTCTTGAAAAAAATGGCTGCTACACAATGGGCCAATTCGCTCCTTTCCTCTCTACATTCTGATTTTGTTCTCATTCAGTCTGTACCATGTGTGCCTGCACCTATTCCAGACAGAACTAAATCCATTATGACCCAATCACCATTCAGCAAAATAAAGCACCTCCCATTATGTCTATAGTCAACCATAAAACAGTGACATGTTGAATACGCACATCAACGCACACTTAACTTACAGGCTACAACCCGGTCGTGTGACTTAAACTATGCAGGCGTATTCAAAGCAGTGTGAAGATGCAAGACTAACAGCAAGCCACTAATAAAATTTCAACATGCCCTTGAAGCACGGCGATAAAAACAGGCCTGGGCCTGCTGGGCAAGAGGACAGCATGCCTGCCGACATTCGCCAGGAACTTCATACAGCTCAACTTCCGTGCCTCTCAGCAAGGCTATGCACTTGTGAGAACTTTTGCAACTCAAGGTGGTAACCACAACCACCGTTGTTTGCCAGAGCAAGTCTTTTATCAATAACAAACAGGGCCGAGCCATGCTGAAGCACCGGGGCCACGAAGCTGTGCGGCAAACACAGCTTGTTAAAGTGCAGAGGCAATAACAATGACGCTTTGCGAGTAGCATGATGAGAAATTTTACTTTCACATGTTCATCACAACCCCATTCACGCATTGGCTCATGTCAGTCAAAAGAAACTTCGGTTCAACCAACAGAAAAAAAAAAACTGAAAAAACATTAGGAGAGTCAGACTTCGTTATAGACTCCATTCCTGGCCCTCTCTGACTGTTTGCACCCCCCCTCATACACACACGCACAAATCCCCCTTAAGGGCAGAGGGCTTCAGTTACCGTGGGGACATATTCAGACGGAAACTTGTTGGTGGTGTAGGAGATCAGAAGGCATGTCTTCCCCACAGCACCGTCCCCCACGACTACACACTTGATGGTCTGCATCTGCAAAGAGAACCAGCACAAATGCACTTAGGGTCAAGAGGAAGAGAGAAAATATGTACACACAGAGACACGCAGTGTGTGCAAGGATAAGCAAGAGCAAATGAACAGGAAGAACCACAGACATGTAGCACGCACACACAAAATAAAGCAGGGAAATGAAAGTGCTGTGGTGTGTTAGCAGGAGACGATGAACAGCACATACAACTGATTGTAGTGTGGTTAATGACAAGAACATTTTTCACAAGTTCATCAACCACCTCTCACTACAAAAAAAAAAAATCACTGCTAAGTACAACATCCAGGAAATTTAACAAAATGTCCGCTAGTTTACCAATCACAACGTATGCAGTCATAGTAACACAGTTACGCCCTGGATAAGGTGGAACTCCGGATGAGAGGATAGTTCTGAATCACACATGAAGGTAATTAATTGAGTTCGTACATCTAGGGCAGGCCCATGCCACATTTCAGCATCACGGGACAAATATGCAAACTCCAGATAGCACATTACATAAAAGGCCGAGAGGTAAGACAGTTGGGAAATGTTAACTTTCACGCCGCCTTACACATAAAGTTAAAAGAGATAATCATGGGTAAGTAAAGTTACAGGTCGTGAACTGGCTTGCTACTTGGTGAAAGCATTCACTTCCGCATACTTGACGTTTCACCCAATCACCCCAGACAAGCACATACAACGATGTTCTCGAATCTGGCGATACATTTGTCGACTGCAAGTTTTAGGCAGTTGTAAGTATAAATCCCCCTAGCTGGTTTACACTTAAACTACATCGTGCTTTGATGAATTAACAAAACATTGAAAACACTGCCGATTACCAATTAACTCACAATTTCAATCTCATAACGTGACATTCACCTTCCTCTAATTGTAAAACGTTGTAACCTAGATTAGCAAGTCCACACTGGCTACAACAATATAATGGTATAGCAGTACAGTAGCCGTAAGTAAGGAAATCCTCATAACATGAAGTCACTAGAGTGACAACACGATAGAAACAGATCAATTTAACAACGCTGGTCGGCCTCCCGGGTTACTGTGAAATGCTAACCCCGGCATTTTGTCATATCTTAAACAACACTCGAAGCTAAAAAGAACTACCAACAACACCTGTCAGACTAATTATTGTTAGTTGGCAACTGAAAGTCGTGGCTTTTTTTTTTCAACTTCAACAAACAGCCAGCGACGTTGAATGAGCCAAATCGGAGCATCCTCATTTCCTACTTGTGTGGTTATTCTATAACTTTGCCAGGTTACATTAACAAAATATCACCATCTGAATTACACCGCATTGACTAACCAATGATACATGCAGGGCTAATGATATATCGACGGACTTCTCTCTCCATTAACGTTGCCAGCTAAGAAGCTAGTTAGCTAGCTACCCTAGCATCTGTCTGGCTAATTCTTTCAACCCATTTTGGTACTCGAAAGCAGGGAGAGGCAGGTAGAACTCGAAATGAAGAAACACCACGGGAAACCCACCATTTACGACAACAAGAAAAACATATATCGCGCATCTGTTGTGATCAAACACAACCGTAAACATCATAAATGATATTTACTTCAGAAAAATGAATAAGAACATCACATTTTTCACTTCAAAACTCACCGTTTCTCTCCGGCAACTAGGCGTTGGTTACGTCCGGGTTTGCAACTGCGGCTGCTCTTAACGTAATGACGTAGAAACGCAAACGCACAGCACAGCAATTTTGTTGTTTAGACAGTCCCCTGAGCAGAAAGATGCAAATTCAATGCAGCATGGTTTGATACTTAAGAATTTTACACAGGAAACAATACAAACACACGATTTACTTCACAAAATAAACAGTTATACAAAAAAGAAACTTAGCTGGCATTTAACAGAACAGATGGGTTGTTAACATAGACTGTATATGGTTGTTAACCACTGTGGACCTTATGCGTCACCTCCGGTTGCTGAAGGGTTAATAACATCCCCCGCTTCCATCCATACAACACTATCTTCTTGTTTTGTATTCGGGATTTAGGTGAATCGGTCTCGCAATTATTAATGTTTTGAGGTGGTAGTCATTCTAAGGGGGTTATGAACATGTAATATTTTTGATAGCATGCATAGATGTGTTTTGGTGATCAACAGTACTATTTACGCTTTCCTCCTGACGCAGCACTAGCTTCCTTTGTCACTCTGACTTCCGTTTTCACGTGCAGTCAACTGAGAAGAGATGTTTTGCTTATGAAAATCTAAGGTTTGATAGTTTATATCATCTGGTGGTTCAGCGTTTGAAACCGGCAGCATCCTTCGGTTTTGTTAGACGTCAAATAAAAAGGAAAAATCTGTACTCCTTTGTGTGCAAGATGTTGCACGCTAGCTGACCTTATCTGAAGTTGTTTGCTAATATTTGCTAGCTCGGTTTGTAGGGATAACTAACAGAAGTGTAAGGTCATTTTAAACCACACTGGACACTTGATATCGACCATTTCGTTTATTTTACCAGTGCGCAGTAGAAGGTGTAGTGTTTTGGCACTGTACGTCCCTTTCAGATTGACACATTATAGCCTAATTGGCTGGTTAGCTATTTAGCATTTGACAGCTGGATTGCTGTCTTACTGTTTCTAGTTCGTCGGTGACATTAGGTTTAGGGTAAAGTTGTGTAACATTAGTGAAAGTAGTTGGCATTAGGTTTAGCCAGCGCTGACCAGTTAAACCGGAATCGCAGGTGGAGCCTAAGCTGCTTTTTGTGCTTATCCATAATGTTTCGCTATTTGGGTGATGCTGAGGAAACCCCCTTCATGATGTAAGTGCAGAGTATCTAACTTATTTTTATGTCAGTGTTGTTCACAAATGGTGTGCGTTCAGTAAACATGTGTTCTTGACATGTTTAAAACTATTGTAACGTTACTGGTGTCTGTTGTGTTTAAAATTTGTCTTGGTACAATTTCTCGGACGTTTATGAATGAAGTGAGAAATAGAACGCTTTTAGAACTTACTAACGACTAACCCTTTTAACAGAAGACCAAGTCGCTGGGATATATGTATTTTTTAATTTACTGTCGCCCCTTATGTTTACTCTCCACAGGGACCCCTTCTCCGCACATAGGCAGCAAATGAGAACCCTCTTTGACCCATTCGGTTTTGAGGCTTATCCCCTCGCTACCCAGATGCATCATCCACGAAGACCTCTCCAAGTACCATAGCTTTTCATCCTCATTTTTGCATCCTGACTAGAACACCTGTCCACCTAGTTATTCCTAGTGGCGGTAGCGGTTAAAGTGACATTTCTAAAGTAATCTTGCTATTTGACATGTAAGCACAAACCTTTGATTGCTTGTTATTTGCTGTGAGTGGTAGGTGCTAAAGCACTTATTTGAATTTCTAGCATTGTTTTGTTCAAGTAATATTCAAGTAGGCTATCAAATGTTTAAACATAAGACCCTTGAAATACACCAAACAATAGTCAGTTTCCTGACTACTAAAGAGTCCCTTTGTTAACATCACAGTGCAACACATGGCTTTGTGTGTACCCTGTGTAGCCTTTAATGGCGACATGTTTGTCTATCCCATATCTCCTGTCCCCAACAGCCCCAGGCGACCGCGCTAGCCCCCTTTGGAATGATGGGAATGGTAAGATCCCGTTCCTGTTTTGCCTGTTCATGCTTCGTCTCTGTTTCATTAAGTTGTAATGGCTCCTGGGCAGAACTGATATTTCTGTATTCTCTGTTTGAAGGGTGGAGGTTTTATGGACATGTTTGACATGATGGGGGGAATGATGGAGAATATGGTAAGCGCTTGGCTATTAACTGTAATCTCATGTTCAGTCAACAGCTGACCTGCCGTCATGTGTGAACTTATAATTTCTGTCAGACTTTGAAAAACATGACTGAATAAACTTCAGTCAAATAACCATGTCTTTAATGTGTGTGTGTTCATCTTGCAGGAGAGAATGTCCGGTTCCCCAAACTGCCAGACCTTCTCCTCATCCACAGTGATCTCCTACTCTTCGTCTGACAACGGAGCCCCCAAAGTCTACCAGCAGACCAGTGAAGTCAGGACTGCACCAGGCGGAGTAAGGCGCAGTGCCAGATCAACTGTAGTGCTCACCTGAGTACTGAGTCACAGAGCTGAAACTAAACACTACAGTAGAGCGGGCACCTGGGTTTTAATGACACTACTCTGCCCTACAAAGGCAGAGTGCAGTAACTATGTGAACATTAACACTGAGAAAAATGCCTTTAAAGTTGTCATACTGCCCAGTGAGAGGTGTTATAAAGTCCATTTCCAGTCTAAAGTCAGTTTTAACAAAATATGTAGTGACTGAATTTTGGCTTTTCAGGGCATTACTGATGTACTGTCTATGTGTGTGTGTGCTAGATCCGTGAGACGCTTCAGTCCATGAGGGACAGTGAGAGTGGTTTGGAGCGCATGGCTATCGGCCACCACATCGGGGAGAGGGCACACGTGATGGAGCGCGCCCGAAACCGACGCACAGGCGACCGCGAGGAGAGGCAGGACTTCATCAACCTGGATGAGAGTGAGTGACGGCAGAGGGCATAAAAAATAACAATACTATACTATGCTATGTAAACATGCTTCAAGGTGGTTGGATCGGATGTTTAGGGGGGCGGGGGTGGTGGTTTAGGATTAGGACAACTTACCTCATCTTTTTTTTTTTTTTGTGGAAACTGTTGCACATGTAGGGCTCAAGTATTCATAAAAGTTTCAGTGAAGGACTTTGTTTCTTTGCTAATTGTTTCAGATGTTACTGGAAAAGTCACTAGAAGAACTGACATTTTGTTAGTTAGGAAGAGTTGTTATCTTAACTCCATCCTTGTGTGTGTGTGTCAGGTGAGGCGGCTGCTTTCAATGAGGAATTTAGAAGAGGCGTGGGGCGGTATGCTCCCCCTGGGGTCCGCAGTATCGACTACGGGCGGGACAGGAGGGCAGGTGCCGGTCAACAGTTGGCTCTCACGGCCCACCCAAACTCCGCCTCGCCGCCAGTACCTCGCCACGAGTCACCGCGCCACCACCAGCGACCCCACTCCCGCCCCCGCTACGACTGGTGAAAGGTACATGCGTGCGCGACTCGGGGTTGGATTATCTTTGCAAAATGTGAATCTTTACCAGCCACTGATTAATACATGCTAAAATTCGCCAGCCACTCAGCAGTAAATTAAATTAAATTCTGTCTGAAATAAACCAGCCAATTTAAATTTTATCAGCATTTGGCCGGTGGCCTGGGTGAGTTTCCATCCCACCTGTGAGTCCAAACAAATGCTGTTTCCACAGCAATGCTAATACCAATCAAAGCTAAGCCCTCTTTGTCTGCATCAGTATTAATACCTGTTTATCGCTTCACATTAATGTGATGCAATGATGTGGTCAGCGAATAACTTGTAGTGCCAGTCCCGTGACTATACAGGTAGGAGTGGACTCTAGACCGGCTCGTTCTAAGTAGCTGGTATAAAAGTCCCCTTGGAGCCTTTTGCTGGGGGGCTGGGGATTGGGGAAGGGGGATTATCTATCGGTAAGACAATCATCCAAGGCACGAGGCTGAAGCAACACTGGAGTGGCTCCAAGTCCTAATATTTTACAGTGTTCTGGGGCAGTGCTTGCAAAACATTTTGGCTGCCACATGCCCTCTAAGACACTCTTTACTTCAGCGTACCCTTGGCACCAAGGACAGGTGGCTATTCATATTTTAGCATAATTATTGCTGCATAAACAAAATGTGAGCAACATTTCAGCACCTAAACATTATAATGTTGTGATAATTGGGTTGTATTGGGGATACTTTTGATGCAAGACTTTTTTTCCTCCTACATATATTCTGTACATGTCTTTATGCTGGTGTGACCAGAGAACTTATTCACATATTTGTTTTGCATGCCCCTAGAAATTACCCCCAGGGGTGCACATAGCCCAGTTTGACGACCACAGGTCCAGGCAAAGCCTTAAATTAAATCCCCCTGAGAATGTGTTACACCACTTAGGCACCGCCATCCTATTAACCTAGTGTATGAACGAATGGGCGAGTAAAAAGATCTGCATTGGTCTAACTGTCTGTTCACAAATGTTTACACTCGTGTTAGAGTGTAATGTTAAGATGAATAGAGTTGGAGTAATAGAATTGATGCTTTTATCGTCCCTTTTTTTTCACTTCTGATGTGATGGAAATTGAAGCAAAGTTGTTGCTTTCATAGTCCCTGTTTTCTACGTATTTTTAACATGCATCCTGGGCAGATGAGCCACATTGTTATTTATAAATGTGTCAGTAATGCACCTCCAAGCGTTCAGCTGACCACTCACCCTCCGATGGTGCTACTGCCTGTGTCGCTTTCACTTATCTGTTACCTTATCGGGTAACACATCACGTCGGATTAGCATTTACCAGAAAGGATATGTGGTCAGATGCGTCACAGATCTTCTGTATGTGTGTGTGTGTATACAGTGATACCTTGAGATACAAGTAGCTTAACATTCGAGTTTTTTGAGATGCGAGTGGTACCTTGGTCCATTTTTTGACTGACATGAGAGTTGATTTCTGAGATAAGAGTCATGCTTTGGGAAGCTGCTGCTTGTTGACACATGGGTAAAGCATCAGTACAACGAGTTTCCCGTTCTTTCTCACGTGTTCCCTGTACAGTAAAGACGTATCTCGTTCGTTGTCCGCGGTTGTGCATAATTTTTACAGTTTCTAATTACACAAAAAAAAAGACATACGAGCTGATTGACATATAAACTCAGTTACGGAACGGATTAAACTCAAGGTATCTCAAGGTATTACTGTGTGTGTGTGTATGTGTGTGTGTGTGTATATATATATATATATATATATATATATATATATATCAGGGGCGATTCCTTTGAGACAACAAGGGAAGCTCAACTTCCTCTAACATTTCACACAATAAATGGTCAAATATGCAATGTTGAATTTACATTAAATTCGGATTGACATTATGTTTAAAATAGAGGCGGGCCGTTATCGGCGTTAACGTGCTGCGTTAACGCGAGACTCTTATCGCGCGATAAAAAAAATATCGCCGTTAATCTATTCTCAAAGTTGGGTTGGGAGCTGGGTCTATACTACACAAACTATGATGACTTTCACCAAAGATCTTAGATTCTACAAAGATAAGCCAACATAATACGTTACTATGGGACCAAAATGCCAACAAATTCCTATTTCGAACTTAGAAAATAATTTAGTGTGTCTGTAAAGCGAGCTAGCAAGCTAACGAACTAGCTCTAGCTCATTCAAGTGAATAGTAGTAACTATAACAACATGATGTGCTAAGCGCTAACAGCGATTGGGCTCACCTTGAATTTAATACATTGCTGTAGCCCTATAACTTTATATTACTTTGTCTGCTTACACTATAACCAGTAACAGAATCTAGGTGGCTGTTAGTGACAGCTTTCAATTCAAAACATTACGTTAGCGTAGTTCGCTAGCGTTAGCGCGCTAACAACCACATAGTAAGTGGTTGCTGCCTGACCTGAAATAAAGCTCATTTTCTCAAAATCCAAACAGTAACAACTTACACTATTAGGCTTGAAATTATTACAAATAGTTGCAGATTGTGACACATGATTCAAAAAAAAACCCTTAACAACTCCAGAAAAACGTAATGACCAATTTATTAGTTAAACTCCACATGTGTCCCATTCATTTCAGTAAAACGAACCTAGAATCTGCTCTGCACTGCATAAAGGGGGATTCCCCCCTCCCCTTGCGAAAATAGAACACGGAAGCAAACGGCTCCCTTCCTCAACACTTTCTGCTTTCACCTTGATATTTTAGCGCGGATGTATACCCTACCTCTATATTTTAATGCGGATGTATACTTAGCCGAATTGCACTGAAGGGGACTCCTGCCACAACTGTCCCATGCGAGAGACTTTTTTCTTTAGCAGGCCATATTGTGCAGAAAAGGAGATCTACTTTGCCACCAGAAAATGTGAACAAGCTGGTCTGCCTAAGTGACTGGTGGAAGAAGGAGAAATAGAGCTTGGACTGATTGACACAAAGCTACTGACTGTAAACAGTTCATCACAACTTCTTATGTGGCTTACAGTTCAAAATCCATGTTTCATGTTTCATTTAGTTCATGTTTAACTAAATAAACAGCTAGTAAACACAAGTACATTTTATTGAACATGATTTATTTCCATCACCGAGTATCAAAGTAGAACAGCTTTTTCAAGCAGTTAGGGATGCATTTTGGAAACAGGATGAGCCCCTGGTCTACTGTGCCACCTGGCTTAAGAAACCCGTTCTCAAAGACTTACTTCTAGTCATTATTTAGGTAGCACACATATTTTGAATGCCTTCGGCAGAATTCAAATGAGCCATTTTAATCTAGATTAATCTAGATTAATTTTATGATTAATCTAGATTAATCTAGATTAAAAAAATTAATCTATGCCCACCACTAGTTTAAAACTAGAAGCATCCTAGAAATGTGTAACTTCATAGCTAAGTCTTTATAACTCTGTTTATTACTGTCGGTTCCGACGCGATTTTCAGATGATTTTGAATGCACAGCACAGTGGGACACCCCATTGACGCTGAACGTTTGATGCACTTTTTTTCAATGCAGTGAAGCCATGTGTTCATAGCCTGGCTATCGCGACTTGTCAATGCTCTGCGAGCATTGGTCTGGCCAAGCTGTATTGTAAACCCATTTCTCAGAAGGCGGGCTTAACCCGCCTCTTTCAAATGCCTCTGTTTGCTACTGGACGAAGCTTCAATCAATCACACCCCTCTGCCCTCTGATGTATACCCAGCGAAACTGCTTGATCCAAACAAAAAGTAGTACTGTAGTAGCCTGTAGTCATATAGAAATGGCGTTAAATGATTTTTGTCGGACTTGTGAGGTGAACATGAGTGGCTGGTGTTGGCCATTTAATATTGATAGAGAGAACTTCCCTTTGAATTCGTCCAAAACAGCAGCTACAGCTGCATTGAAATCTTGCGTTTGCTCCACGTTTGCCATGTTGAGAGGGACTGAGATAGATTTCCGGTCGCCCAACTACCGCGTCATTACCATTTTGAAATGCTCGATTTTCATTGGCCCCATATTCCTGCCGGAGCAGAAACGGTGTAGATAGGCAGCTTGGCCAGACTGACTTGCTCGCGAAATGAAAATGCAGCGTCATAGGCAGTATGGGCACACCCAGGCTAATGTGTTCATTGGATACATGCTGAAAATCGTCATTTCCTCGGACGCTCAACGTCTCTGGGGGTGAATGGAGAGTGAGATGGGTGGGGGCGGGCCAAGACGCTAGGCTTTCACATTATAATTGGTGGAACTGTCTAAGACTACACCCCTTTTGATTGGCAGGCAAACAAACATCGGCATCGGAGTAAAGTAGAATTCAGTCGCTAGCGGATTTCCCAAAGACAGGTGGTGAGAGAATGTGTTGTCCGTCCAGAGTGCTTGTTATTTACACATTGCACGTATTATATTCTAAATAAAACATACCAGTCAGCACGTTATTGCAAGTTATTGCAAGTTATTGAATTTTTTGTCTAAGTTTCATTAGTTCGTTCACAATCATATAGTTCAAATTAGTCAAGTTGTTAAGGGTAACTAGCCCGCTAGTTAGCGTGCTAGCCCAACACAATGGCTACTGTCGGTACCAGAAAATTGGAATCCTGCCAGATCGATTGACTTTTCAGAGACGGAAATACATCAAAATAATTTAAGTAATGTGATTGGTTGAAATACGTCAACTGTCCACCGAGGGTCCTTACGTTTTCTGTGATAGCCACTTAAACTCCTGTTCATTAAACAATCTTATTTTTTTCTTAGTAATACAGTATTGGCCCAAGTTTAAAACTACACCATAGGAATAATAACAAAATTACAGGTTAAAACACATCGGACTTATGAACCGAAAGTTATTGAAAACGCCTCTCTACAGGCTTTAGATTAAACCTCCTAAGCTGCTAACATAAAACAAGTGCAAGTTAGCCTCATGTAAGCGAAGGATGTGATTAGCAGCGAAATATTAGCCATTACCAAACACTCAAATGTGCTCAAATTTAGAACTGAGCTATAGGAATACTAACAAAATAAGTTAAAACATGTCGGACTTATTAACCGAATGTTATTGAAAACGCCTCTTTACAGGCTTTAGGCTAACCCTCCTTATAGCTGCTAGTGCAAGTTACCCTCACGTAAGTTAAGTGTGTGATTAGCAGCGAAATGTTAGCCATTACCAGACACTCTGCTGTGCTGTTTTTGCGATTTAGGCCTAAATATGCGTGAGTTTATTTATTTATTTGCCAGATGTAACGTACCCTGCCTCCCAGTGCGTCTTGTCATGTAGCCGGACGAGAACAGAATAATACACCATGCAGATATGGTTAATATATGTGCTAGTATACTATAAATAGTCAGTCCTCTACATTTTAAAAGCCCATTTGACAAGGCATTACTTTTTAACCTTGAAAGCACCAGATTTTTATCAGTCCCTGCAGGAGTTATGTTAAAAGGGAGACAGCTGAATCAGACGTTTAAGTTACCTTTTTTTACATATCAAGATGCAAAGAACAGTGACACAGCAGTGGCATTAAAATATCATGTGTTTATACAGAAATTGTAACATTAAGATGAGCTGGTAAAAATGACGTGGTAATGACATAAAAAACAAATTTGCCTGGTAGTCTATGACCATCCTGTAATCCTCAATCCCAGTCTCAAACACCCATCTAACCTCTTTTTTTTCTTTTTCCAAGTAGTAACATGCACTGAGTGACAGTATGATGTGCTGACAGCAATGCCATGGTAGTGACATTAAAAATAAATAAATAAATCACGTGTGCACTGCCTATGTCCCTAACCCAACCCTGCCAAGACAACACCTACCGGTCAGCCAGCTAAACTTTGGACTCAAGATGCTGGCCAAGTCTCTGAACGTGGCTCTAGTACTTCCATAACACTATCCTTGTTGTGGTCTGCCTCTGATATCTGCTGCAGTAGTGCCTTCTCATTAGGGTCTACAGGAAAAGTGGCCTCCAGACTTGAGGACTATGCAAAGACAGAGTATAAGATACAGATGAAAAGAGTAACAGTAAACCTTTATAAAAGTACCTTCTCCTTTACAACAATGCCAGACTGCTGAATGCCTAAAGCACAAAAATAAAGGTCAGATTGGCTTGTTAAGTAATGTTGAAAGTACAGCTCTGTGACCTCTGGAGCCTTCTTACTTCTCAGGAGCCTCGCACAGTTTTTTAAAGTATACCATTGACACTGCTGACATGAAGCAACCCAACCTTCCACATCTGTAAATAAAGACAAGCAAAGTTAACTTAAAACTGACTGAGAAATACATACACACACAAACTGCCACAGTCACAAAATGAGAAGAAAGACAGAGAAATAACCCAATTTTGGTAAGACACCACATACCGCTATTGCTTTACATTACAGCCTTGACACATCAAAAACAACAAACTGGATGATTTACCAGGGGTCAGGAGGGCAGAAAATCTATACTGCTGCACAAGCATTACACTGACTCAAAAACATATCCAAGTTTCATTTGTGTAGTATTGTCCCTTGAGAAGATATAACACATTTTTGCTGAAATGTGAAGGGTGTACTCATCTGTGTGAGATACTGCATGTAACAAAGATGGTTCACCTCTCTCCTTTTCTCCTTAACTTGGTGTTGTGTCCATGGAATGACACCACGATCCATTTGTTTTTGTAGTTTTGTTGCGCTGTTGAAAAAAAAGGGGGGGTGAGGGTCCTTTCATAAATAAAAGAAAATATTGCATATAAGCGTAAACAAGATGCTGCTGTGGCCTAATGGTTAGTGACAAGACATCAAGGTTTTTAATGTGTCCTCCATCTCTGACAACATCTTTACCATGAAGCAAAATTGCACTAGTTGAATAACCCTCCTGGCATGTGAGCCACATACAACCTAATTTTCAAATTGAAAGTTCAAGTTTTCCTCCCAAGTCGCAGGTAAAGACTGTTCGTGCCCTCAGTTTGCTTAGTCATCACTTATATTTAGTCATCCCATTCTCAGCTTTGTGGGAGAACATGAACCACTAATACCTTTTTAAGTCATCTTCAGTGATGAGGTGAGTTGGAAAACTAGTAAAATTATCATGTTATTAAATCAAAAGCCATTAGAAACTTTATAGTTATGCCATTGCCTGTGTGGTCATAAACCATGATATCACTATAAAGAGAACTGAGTGTGCTTCGATTTCATGATATCCAATTATGGTAGCCTCACAGATTTAGGAAATATAACCCTTTAAATGTGGTTCAGTTTTTTAAGCCAACCTGTATATCAGGAGCAAGCCAGGCGCCTTTCCACTCGTCAAACAACCCAGGTAACCAGATAAGTTAAAAATTAACCAGATTCGTTTAACAACTGACACAAATATCTACACATCTTAAACAAATCTGGTAGTGGCAAGACAGTTTGCTATCTAGCTAGCTTGCTGCCAGTACACCTACAGCCATGCTAACTGGATACAACAGGCGAAAACTTGCACTTGAATGCACAGTTACAACAACGTAACTCATGATTTGTGAATATAGCATAAATGCAATAAGACTGGTCTTCATATACAATTTCACAAACTACCACTGACAATTGGGAACGGAGAACACAAAAGAGATCTTATAAAAAAAACATACCACATAATTACGTCTTCACACAATAGCTTCCAGAGCAAGGAGCAACTGCAACAGCAAAACTTAGAGGAGGGTTCCGACCGTGGGAACGACCTCTGCCACAAACAAACCACAACCCTTATTTTAACCCTTAACATACAAAAATGTAAATGCAAGGTGCCGTTTTACAGGGAACGCGAACCTGACATAAAATAAGAAATGCAGGAGAGCATACCTAATTCTGCTACACATGAACAAACATAGTTGGCACGATTCAATTGATACATGTTTATAAAGGGACTGGAAACATTAGGCAAATGTACACATGCATTTAAGCACGTACAGTTTCATAGATCAAGAAATCTAAATTTTGCAGAGCAAGTGAAGGCAACATCTTCCTAGCTACCTATCTATGGCTTGCGTGACTTCCACTCACGTTACTGCATGCATTGCTGGACTACTCGTTGAGAAAAGGAAGAGGAAAAACAGTTTTACCTGATATCTCGTCCATCGCTGGAAAATGTATGCTGGATTTTAATGTTCTGCCGCCCCGTTTGGTTGAAGGAAAAAAAAGGAAAAATAAATGTATTGATACGTTGTTACACGCGTGTCATATAATAAAACACTGTGGTACATTTTCTACAATTCTTTAGGCATAAATGCATAAATACTTGAACCGCGATGAAAGCCGAGTCAATAACAGCTGAGCTACAACAAATAGCCTACTCAATTTATAATACACTATGCGTCCCATCTAAACATGGTGGAGAAATTAAACGTATGTATGTGCAAAACGTGCTTTAATAATACACAATTAAGGCATGATTATTTGTAACATTATTAGATGAAAAAAGTGCCAGGAAACATAATTCATTAATGTTACGACAGCAAATGCTAAATACTGTACTATCTGAGGAACATGGCTTGCTAGGCAGCTAGTTAGCTAGCACTACGGCAATTTATTTCGTTACACCACAATAACAGACGATTATGACACAAGCGTATAAAAGACACATCAAAAACATTCCAATAAAACATTTTAAAACTTTAGTTGTGAGACAGATACTTACATTTATATTTGTTCGTGGTCCTGGGTTTTCATTATTCCACGACAATCGTCATCGCATTTAGCGCGACACTTCAAATATTTCAGAAAGGACCCCTGACGTATTTCCGTTTCCTAAAAGTCAAACTATCTGGCAGGATTCCAACTTTCTGGTACCGACAGCTACTGCTAATATTGTTGACAATTTTGGCAAACCCATTCGATAGTCTTCCGTATGAGGAGAGACTAGAAATTAAACAGCACGACAGACCAACACCCAAGACTGATTTGGTCCACAAAACTGGTGAAAGTAACTGTTTTGTTTTTTTTTTCTCAACTTTCCTGGTATGACAAGATGAACTGGCTAATTGAACATGCTGTGACAAACAGAATGTACCATGCCTTGCCTCTTGATAAAGCTGTGTCAGGGATGTGTAGTTTTAGTCAAATGTATGTTTTACGCACCTGAGTAACTTTGACAGGGCATACAAAAAGGCATGAAAAAAGCAATGGCATTTTCTGCAAAAGGAGCGCAGGGCAGAATTTATACACATTACGTGTCTTTATAATGGTTCTGTTATATATTTCTGTTCATGTTCTGTTTTGTTCAGTTCTGGTATTGTTGTATACAGATACAGTTTAGGTGTGTGTTACTCCTGAAAAATCATTTTCATGTGTGTGTTACTGTAATTCTGTGGCATGGCTGTGGTTGACAACAGTCTCATTTCACATTTCCTTTTATTAATAACGGCCAGGCTCCAATAGGATAAAAAAAAAAAATTAAAATATAATGTACACCTATAATGTGCTTCTTGAATGTGCTATTTGAAAGACCAGCAGCCGCTATATACATATGTATGTATGTATGTATGTATGTATGTATGTATGTATGTATGTATGTATGTATGTATGTATGTATGTATGTATGTATGTATGTATGTATATGTATGTATGTATGTATGTATATGTATATATGTATGTATATATAAATAATTGTTTTTTAAAGTATGTTGTGTAGCCCTAAATAGTATCGTAGTGCATGTTAGAGGCTGTGTACACTTGACTATTGCCTGAGGATTTAAAAAGCAGTTGTAGGCAGAAAGTTCTTAGCCAGTTGAATGGTCATCGATTCTAATGTATGTATTATGTATGGAACTGTGTATATGTATGTATGTAATTATCTATAGGAAACTTTTCTCCAAAGCCACACTGCATAATTGTCACAGAAGTGAGTTGTTTACTTATTTATTATTCTAAAAAATGTTTTCATTTTTTACAGGTTGTTTTGGAAGAAGTCCTTGGCGCTGTGAAAATGACGAAGGGTGGTAGAGAAAATCTGAACTAGATGGTTGTTTCATAGATTTGGTGTAACTGGACTGTCTGTATATAAATATAAACTACATATTGTGCTTACTCACCAGCTCCACATCCATACCGACACTTAGGGTTTGACAGTGACAACATAGCTTTGTAACAACACACATACACACACAAACACACACACGGGGAGGTGTAGATACACCTACGCAAACTGTAAATAATCTCCTCATAGCACACAGATAATACAAGCAAGTACTCGGCAACACACTACCCTATGCACACACACCTGCTGTATAGTCCATGAATCTTTATGTAGACACTAGAGCTTGTGGTTTGAACTGTACGCTGTTGTCTTATGAAACTGAAGTATTGATAAGCATTCATTAAACCTTAAAGGTAACATTGTCTTGTCTGTCTGTTTTCTTTTCTGTAAAGCCATGTGTGACCCTTGCACATGATGTATCTCTGACACTGTAAAAGGAGGTTCAAAATAAATGAACACACTGATGCAGACGGTTCATTGGAATGCCTCAGACAGCATGCTTAAGTAATCTTACATGTGTTGCCACGGCGCTGCTGCGTTCGGATGCCTTTCTGGTTGCTCCGTCTTGTATCCTTCTATCCTTGTACTCTATGTGCAACCCCCATGTGGCTTTGACCTTTGACCCTACCTTTTTTATATGGTAACACATGGAATGATAAATGCGGTTACACTATTTTACTGTCCTTGTTGCATCAATTTGGTACAGTGTAACAATATGTAATGTTATGTACTTACACTACCTTAGTGCTAGTGTTAGTGTTGGGTTTGTACAGTGTAAGCACATAATATTAAATGTAGATAAACTAAAAAACCTACCAGTAAAAGTTACCTACCAGTAAAAGGAACGAAATACCTTTTTAATCGTGGACGGTAAAAGGGAGCATTATGTTGAGTACTTCATCAATTTCATGGCCTTTGTAGTGGTTGACTAGGCCAGGCTTGTAGAAGGTCCTGCAGCCCTCCTGGGAATTATCGCACTTGTACAGTAGTAGTGGAGGGTAAACGCTGTTTACACACCTCTTTAAATTGCAAAATGGATGGCATATACTTGCCTTTTTATGACTGCCGATGTTAAAAATGTGCATAGTTTATTTGCTTTTTTATTGCTGCACTTATTGCACATATTTGCCAGCCCTTTTTACCACTGGCCCACTGTAGCACTATGACATATTTAACCCCATGACCTTGAGCACCAACTCAGTTCATCTACCCTTCCTGTGCATTAACTGATGATCATGCAGGTGACCTCTAGTGAATAAAGTATGCCATTTAAAACATCTTTGGGGACACCAGCATCCTCCACTGAAAACACCTCAATAAGTAAATCTGACAGTAATATTAACCTTTAAGCATGTAGCATCAAATGGATGGGATGATAATGCTGAGGTGTATAGGATAAAACATGCAACTTTAGACTGCACATTTAAGAGCATGTTCTTTTAATTAAAAAATGCCCTTCTATATTGACATGCAGCCTTTTCCATGTTTAATACTATGGACAAAACAGTGGCTTTCTACAGCCCTCAGCTTGGTAGAGAACTGTGATGCATCACATCGAGGCCAAGGCCTACGGAGTGAGTGCACAGCACTACTGCTAAAGGTCATGATAGACTACTGGATAGCCCTGATGATGGCAAACCTCTGTCTCTGGCAGCCTATAACCTAAAAAACCATGTTGTACATACATCAACTTAAATTCAGACAGTCCAGAATAGGTGGCCATCTGGGCCAGGAGCGTAGTGGACCTAAATACTATTTTTTTAAGCACACATAATGACCATTCACGCTAGCCACAAGCTAATTTGCATGCATGCGCCCATGCACACAACAACATGCTATGAACTCCAGCAGTGAAGAATTGTACATGGTCACCTGACATGCCCTTAGCACACCAACCCCAACCAATCAGATGACCTCTCTTTTTCCCCCATGTGTCTGGTACATTTTTGGCGTTGTGTCCTCTACAACCAGCTACAACCTTTTCATCCACCATTTAACCTGCACCCTGTATCCTCTCCCCTTATGCCTTTCTTGTTATGACTCTCTTCCCTTTTCTTTTCCCCAGATTCTATCTATCTATCTCTGCCTCTGACACTCCTCCCTCTCCCCTTTACCTACCATGTCACAAAGGGGCTTGTGAATGGAGTGCAATGTCCATAGATTAGGACTATAAATGTATATTTCTAGCGGTTAGCCAGAATGGATGCTGTACAGGCGTCTTTGAAAACCACGCTCATTAAATAATAATCCAAGACAAACATCTGAGACCACTGAACCTTCTTAATACAAACCTGTTATACCTATTGTTTGTGTGTGTGTGTGTGTGTGCGTGTGTGTGTGTGAGCATGTGTCTGTGTGAGCAGGCATGCATGCGTGTGTGTGTGTGTGTGTGTGTGTGTGTGTCACTGTGCCATATGTCCATATGCTTGTGCTGTGTGTGTGTGGGTGTGGGTGTATGGGTATTTTGGTTCCTCCTGATTGTTTCACAGCAGTCCACAGGCGACCAAGCATGTGATCAGTCATGCCCTTACCTCGCTTTTGACGCTGTCTAATTAGCTTGCTGACATCACTGAGTGGCGCAGAGGGATGACGGCGTATAGACAGGGGTCTGGCAGTCTGCGCTGCTAAACCATGCATATTAATTTATGTAAAAGGACCTTGTTTGCCAATTATAGGCACAGATGTTGCAGCCCATTGCGTCGTGCTTTGGCTGTGCCGCGATGACTGGGCACGCTCAGTACAGAGAAAAGTGGAGGCGAGGAGAAGTGCTGAGGACTTGAGGAGAGAAGGGCTGTTTTGACACGCCATCACACATTGCTGCTCACTGTGTGATGTTCACTGACATCTCACAGGGCAACTTGGCTTGGTGTGTGTGTGTGTGTGTGTCTGTCAGAATTTGATTTGCATCGCTCCCCAACACCATTCTGGTGTCCTTTACCCAGGCTCGATCTCTATTCCTCTCTCTTCCTCTTTCTTCCTTTCTTTCTCTCTCCTATCTTAATCTCTCTCTCTGCCATCTCTCTCTAACTCCCTCTTCCTCTCACTCCACTCTCTTCCTCTCCTCCCTCTCTTTCTCTCTCTCTCTCTCTCTGCATCCTCTGATGACTCACGTGTTCCCGCCCCCTCCCCCTTTTCTGTCACAGTATGTAACCCTCCCTGCCTCCCTCCCTCTCTCCCCCTCTCCCTCTCTCTCGCTTTCTTTCTCTGTCTCTCACTCACTCTCTTCCTCCCTCCCTCTCTCCTCTGCCTCTTCCTCATTCGTTCTTGCATTCTCCTGCTTTTTCCAAGAAGGCTACACACAGACAGATCAGGTAATGAGAAAAAGAAACATCTTCTCTTTCCATTTCTCTCTCACTCTCCATCTCTCTCTCTTTCTCCCTCTCTCCATCTTTCTTGCTGCCTGTCACCCTCTGTCCTCTGCTTCACGACACACTGAGTACAGCCTATCATATAGTGTATGGCACAGGTGGAATGATATTTAGCCTAGCTTATCTGTTCTCTGTTTATACATGTAATGTGTCGGAACATTTCACTAGAGAGTGCTAGCATGGTTGTCTGATAGTGCATGTAATTCTTTTATTGTGGTGAAATACGCTTGCACATATGCTTAGTTTTCTGGCAACTGCGTACGTGTGTGTGTGTGTGTATTCTGGTCTGAGCCCTGTAGGAGTGCATGTGTCAAGCTGTGTTTGAATCAAATCAGGTCCATGCATCTGTCACTGCCACAATCAGCACAGATTCCAGCCTTTTATTTTCCCCTCTGTTTCCTCAGAGATGTCATTCTGTGTCTTTTTATGACATTTTATGACCAGTCTCCATGTCTTTGTGTTCATTAATGTCTTCTCTCTGAGTTGCCATGTTTTTGGCTAACAAGAGGTTTATTAACTGAACAATCCCAACCATCCATTGCTCTCCCTTCCCTTAGTTTTAATATGTTTTATGTGTCCCTCCACAATGTGTGTGTGTGTGTGTGTGTGTGTGTGTGTGTGTGTGTGTGTGTGTGTGTGTGTGTGTGTGTGTGTGTGTGTGTGTGTGTGTGTGTGTGTGTTTGTGTGTGTGTGTGTGTGTGCGCGTGTGCGTGCACATGCATGTGTGTGTCTCTTTGTGTGTATATCTGTGTTCATTTAAACAAAATCTGTCACTTACACATTGTCTTGTAGTGGGACACAAATTTATATGTAGCAAAAACAAGGGAATCTGTTTTGATGTACGTCTGTCAGATAATACAGCCTTTCCCTCTTTATGAGCCCTTGGGTTTTTCAGACACCAGCCATTCACTTCACCCTACTTTTAGTACAACATAAAGTCTCACTGTCTTTTAAGTGACAATGACAGAATGACAGCTTAATACTGGTAGATACTGTGTGCATATGAGTGAGTGTGCTTATGGTGTTTTCCTTTGGGCGTTAGAAATCCCTAAATTGCAAATGTGTGTGTGTGTGTGTGTGTGTGTGTGTGTGTGTGTGTGTGTGTGTGTGTGTGTGTGTGTGTGTGTGTGTGTGTGTGTGTGTGTGTGTGTGTGTGTGCCCCCTGCAGAATGTCCATAGTGAGCATCGTGGCGAGGGAGATCCTGGACTCCAGGGGAAACCCAACCGTGGAGGTGGACTTACAGACTGAGAAAGGTGCTGCTGCCAGACCAAGACATTAACAACACACTCAACAATCACACTGTCAATAAAAGTCAGATAAATGTCATAAAGGATTTTTATGCTATAAAAGTAATGGACTTCCTTCTGACTGTATGATGCATGCTGACTTCAATGGCTGCATGCTGGCAGCAGAGACAGGAAGATAGGGACCATTTGCTGATTGGTGGGACTAGGGAGGAATTCATTAGCTAATACTTAGTGATGAATTGGAGGGGCAAGCCAAGTATTCCATGGTGAACAAAAGAGAAATGTGTTGGTCTGATAGTTTGTGATTCTGACTTATCTTTTTTGTGTGCATACACACACACACACACACATTCTCACTCTCTCTCACTCTCTCTCTCTCTCTTTGTCTCTCTCTCACACACACACACACACACATACATATGTATTTGCAGGTCTCTTCAGGGCAGCAGTGCCAAGTGGTGCTTCCACAGGGATCTACGAGGCCCTGGAGCTCAGAGATGGAGACAAGAGCCGCTTCAAGGGAAAAGGTCAGAGGGCAAAGGTTACAGGGCCTGATAGCACCTGACCCTGGAATGCTTCCAGCCCTGATCCGGTGTCGACGGTGCAGATCCGATGCATCTGGCACCAGATCAGGACTGGAACAGCACCAGTGTGAGTAGCTATATGCATGTTTGGAGAGACAGGAGGGCAAGATACAGCATCCTGAGACACAAACATCACATTCATTTTATAGGTGTAGCCACAGGTGGGCTGGGGTGGGCCTGTGCCCACCCACTTCTTAAGAAGAGTAGCCCTGTTTGATTGACTGTGTAAGTAATAATAGTAACCTATGTGTTTTGGGCTAGGCCCACCTGATTTTTTTCTGGGCCCACCCATTTTTTTATTTCTGGCTACACCCATGGAGTTCCACATCGATTCAAATAGTTCCTCACAGTCAAAGTTTCACATCCAGACAGTAGCAGAGACTCTAGTTCTCATCTGACTCAAATCACCACCAGTCGATCAGATCTGTTTTAGCATCAGCGACTGTCTGAATCAATTCTGTCTCTCCCTCCCTCCCTGTTCACCCTTCTTCCCTGTTTGCCTCAGGAGTGCTCAAGGCCGTCGGCCACATCAATGACACCATGGCACCAGCCCTTATCCAGTCTGTAAGTTCAATAAACACATATGTCGATAAACATGAACTGGTAACTGGATTTCACATTAATATGCTATTGTATTATAGACTAGTTTGAAGTGGACTGTATGCCATGATGAGTGTTTTGTCATGTGAAATATCCTTGCTCAGATACTGGATGAGCTTTGTCGTATCTCAAGGATTAGAAATAGATTTTAATAGCTATTATCTGGACTGTTGAAGTGCATTCTGTGGACAGTTGCGTTAGAGAGACGTTTCTTACAGGGTATCAGTGTGGAGGAGCAGGTGAAGCTGGACAACATGATGATTGAGATGGATGGGACTGACAATAAATGTGAGTGAGTTTCATTGTATAACAAAATATCTTGTGTAGGTCTAAATGTAAGGCTGTGTCAGATTACATAACATTTCATTACATAGCACACAATCCTTCACTCACATCATCCAGAAACAGTATCTAGTGTACTGTATAGCAATAATATTATTTTACGTGGTGTTGAAATTACAGACACTGAGTCAGTGTGGTCTCTTTCTGTGATTTATTTTCTCATAGCTAAGTTCGGAGCCAATGCCATTCTAGGCGTTTCTTTGGCCATATGCAAAGCTGGTGCTGCAGAGAAAGGTGTCCCCCTGTACCGCCACATTGCTGACCTGGCAGGAAACACAGACCTGGTTCTGCCTGTTCCTGTAAGCTAATAAATCACTCCAGAATAAAAATGCTGATCTTTATTTAAGCTCCACTTCAAGCCGTAATCTTGACACTGACAATATCACTAAATAAAAATGTTGACAAATGTAATCAAGGGTAATAGAAATTTGCTGTCATTCAATATTTTACAACTCGGTCAAGATAATTTCCCATTATAGCTGGTGTTATGTCATGTTTATTTATTTATTTTGTTTGTTTATTTTCTCAGGCATTTAATGTTATAAATGGAGGCTCCCATGCAGGAAACAAACTGGCCATGCAGGAGTTCATGGTACTTCCTGTTGGGG
Source organism: Coilia nasus (assembly GCA_027475355.1). Classification (NCBI taxonomy): domain Eukaryota; kingdom Metazoa; phylum Chordata; class Actinopteri; order Clupeiformes; family Engraulidae; genus Coilia; species Coilia nasus. The sequence continues at coordinate 29,058,995 of CM050218.1, read as the reverse complement.
CAGATTCATTTCGGGAGGCCCTCCGTATAGGGACGGAGCTTTACCACACCCTGAAGGTGGTCATACGTGAGAAGTACGGACAGGATGCCATCAACGTCGGAGACGAGGGGGGCTTTGCCCCCAACATACTGGAAAACAGTGAGGGTAAGAGATGAGGTGGAGGTTGTAGACACATAGAGTACAATACAGATAGTTGCAGTTGTAATTACATATACACTACATATACATATGCATATACAGTACATATACATACATACACATACACATATGTGATGCACATCACAGCAAAAGTACATAGATGCATAAATGCATTTAAGAGAGTCTGTATACCTTTTTTCAATCATTTCTTACTTCTGTTATTATATGACCATTATTGTTGGATGTCATGTTTACGCTGTTTTATTCAAACCCTGTTTCTGTGTTCTTTTGTGTCCTCAGCTTTGGAGCTGCTGAAGACAGCCATAGGCCAGGCAGGGTTCACTGATAAGGTGGTGATTGGGATGGATGTGGCTGCGTCTGAGTTCTACTGTGAGGGGAAATATGATCTGGACTTCAAATCTCCCCCCAACACAGACCGCCACATCACCGCAGATGAGCTCTCACAGATATACCAAGGCTTCATCAACAACTACCCAGGTATAGCACACCACGACTTGGTATAATTGATTTCAAGTGAACAAAAATAAAAAAACTGGCACCATGCACCCTATAAATAAATTTAGCAGAATAAATACATCTGGCACCACTGTAAATGAACAATATTATTAATATATTATTAGTATTGTTATTATTACTAATTTAATAACCCTGCCCCACCCCCATTTTTTCTGTTAAGCATCTCTATTGCAATCACAAGTAACCCTGTGCTGAAATATGTCCTGTGAACAGCAGGCTATCCCTGCTCCACAGCTGCCCCTTAAACCAGACACCTTCCATCAGCTCAGCTCAACAAGCAGGTCTGTGTTAGCCCCCATCTTATCGAACAGCCATTCTAGCAAATAATTAAAGTCCCTTTAAGTTCTGGATGAGCGCGTAGAGGTGAAGGAAGCGTGAAGAGCATCTATCTCTTCACTCACACTGTGGAACGACACTGTGTGAATTGGCAAAAGTCAGCCATGTTAAAGGGTACTAGTGGCATGTTTCTACTATCTAATGGTAATTGAGGTCCCATCCCTGCTGACACCCTGTGTCTTTGCATCTCACTCTGTGATTCGCTATAATCCTCCAATCAATTCAAGCAAGCCCCGCCCATGACTACACAGAAAGGAACGGGCTGGTGTCACAGCTGCTGGCTGGGTCCCAGGCTGGGACATGCTCTTCCTGATGATTTCTCCAGACAAGCATTCTCATCTTTCACACTGGGTGTATTGTAATATCTCTGAATGCCTCCATATTGTTCCCGTCTAGAGTCATTGTTGTGTCTGTCTGCAGTCCTTCCTATCTAAGTTTTAAAGGGACTATAGATGTCGTCTTGATCAGAGTCAAGTATCTCCATGTCCTATATTACCCATACAAATCAGCACATATTAAATTAATAATAGCTTTTTTTATCAAATGTCAGTTATGGGGATTCAGTCTTTTGTACCTGCAGATAACTGGTACAGGCCAACGTTTGTCTTTTCGCTGTATCCTGTCCAGTTTATCTTTAAAATCTGCTCTTTCAGTGGTGTCCATTGAGGACCCCTTTGACCAGGACGACTGGCCTGCCTGGTCTCAGCTTACGGCCGCGGTGGGCATTCAGATAGTCGGGGATGACCTGACTGTGACCAACCCCCGTCGGATACAGCGTGCCATAGAGGAACGGGCCTGCAACTGCTTGCTCCTCAAGGTCAACCAGATCGGGTCGGTCACAGAGGCCATAAAGGCGTAAGTGTTGTAGCACAAGAACTTTTGGACTAAAGCAAAAGACATACACCTCCTTGTCCAAAGTCTCAGTGCTGGACCATGCAACAGGCCTATACAATAAAGAAGATAAAAAGTCTGCAACACCAGTAATATGCTGCCAACAACTCCTTAATAGGGAAGTTTTGGGGATTTTGGGTCTGAAGGAGTGTAAAGACTGTTGGGAGTGTATTGCTGGTGTTGTGGACTTTATCTTATTCATTGTACAAAAATGTTTCCCACATGTACTGTAGCTATATCTATTCCACCATTCCTGTTTCACAGCACACATGGCAGAATCCCTGAGCTGTTCATGTAAGCCACCGCTGATAATAATATACATAAAACTTTCAAATGTTACTACAAGTCAGCATGGTATTGGTATGGTATTAACACAACTTCCAATATCTGTAGCACCTATTGCTATTCTGTCGCACATGCTAAAGTGTTCAACTAGTATCACTGACGATAACCACAGGTAGGTTCTGCACCAATGCCATAAAACTCAAAATGTTTTCAGGTTCTTCTCACCTTCTTCTCTTCTTATATCATGCAATTGTGTGGCAAATATACACTATGTGTGTGGTACAATATATCAAATCTTCCATTACCATCTTAACTGACCATTGATGACACAAATGTTCTGATATTCATTCTTCTGGTGCTGTTAAAATACTAGATGTTGCAATAGCTGTACATCAATGTAGCAGTACTGGAAGACTGGGGGGCTCTGAATGATGAAATGTCTGTCTTCAGTTGTTCTTGACAAATGTTTGATTACAAGGTCTTTCAAACTACTGCATGTACTGTAGTTCAGGGGGCTCACTCCCTCCCAGAGTTTGATTTTCAGTGATTTTGCAGCTTGAGATCTAGTGTAGTAGGCTACTGTGTGAGTTCCTCATAGATGAATAATTCACACGAGTCAATAATGTCTCTGGCTGAGACACGAAGCTGGCCCAGGTCTGGGCGTCATCTGCACCTGATGTGCTGGATTCGCAGAGAGAGTGTGAAGTTCAGGGCAGGAGTTGAACAACTGGCAGCTACTACTGATCCTAATTTGTTCAGACTACAATGTCTTCAGTGGCCCTCTTTTGTGTGTGTGTGTGTGTGTGTGTGTGTGTGTGTGTGTGTGTGTGTATGTGTGTGTGTGTGTGTGTGTGTGTGTGTGTGTGTGTGTGTGTGTGTGTGTGTATATGTGTATGTGTGTGTGTGTGTGTGTGTGTGTGTGTGTGTGTGTGTGTGTGCCTGCCTACGTGTATGTACATGCACACACACATTTATGACTGTGTGTAAGAGTATGTATCCCCGTGTGTCCCAGTTGTAAGCTGGCCCAGGAGAATGGATGGGGCGTGATGGTCAGCCATCGTTCGGGAGAGACTGAGGACACCTTTATTGCTGACCTGGTGGTGGGCCTGTGCACTGGACAGGTAAATCAACCATAGCACATGGATGATCTGGGGAGAACAGTACACCGTTTATGCATGGGCCCAAATGGGCACTCTGCTGCCCTCTACAGATCTCATTAGGGAATGGCACTGTTGGCCTGCTATTGCAGATGTTGTCATGTCAGTGCAGTTGAGTCATCCTGCTAATCTCCTTATTGGCTATTTGCTGTTGCGCTGTATGTAGCTAACAAGTGTTTTTTCTCTTTTTATTTCTCTCTCTCTCTCTCTCTCTCTCTCTCTCTCTCTCTCTCTCTCTCTCTCTCTCTCTCTCTCTCTCTCTCTCTCTCTCTCTCTCTCTCTCTCTCTCTCTCTCTCTCTCTCTCTCTCTCTCTCTCTCTCTCTCTCTCTCTGTCCCCCCTGTCTGTCTTTTGACCTCCTTCCAATTCGGTGAAGATCAAGACTGGGGCACCGTGTCGATCTGAACGACTGGCCAAATATAACCAGCTCATGAGGTCAGTGTGCTTGCACCACCTGCATGTAGCTTTGCTCTGTAAAAGACTCGGAGTCCTGTTAATGGGAGTCTGAGCACTGAATTAGTCTTGAAGGGTCAGCTATAGCTGTACATCTACAAAACAGAAAGCAATAACATGATGTGTACATTTTGACTGTGAAAGTCATACTGTATTCAGTAGAGGTCTGCTTACATTACATTGCCTTCTTGGTCTTTTAAAGGATGCTCCAGTTTTCTTTTTCTTTCCCAACAGCTTTTCCACCTTCTTCTCACCCATACTCTCTTATTACTAATTGTCTTTTACAGGATTGAGGAGGAGCTGGGAGACCAAGCTCGCTTTGCTGGAAACAACTTCAGGAACCCGAGTGCCATATGAATGTTGTCCTCTCCCACATGATGTGTAGTGTGTGGCGGTCGTCGCAGTTAAAGTGAACAGCACTCAACACAGTGCAAACGGAGCACCATAAGTCTGAATACACCCAGCAGCACACACAGCTTACAACAAATAATAACAACAGGGCAGCAATGGAAAAAAAATACTCTTCATCATAGTTATGTACCACAAGCAAAAGTGCTTTGCAAAGATCACCACGTAAATAGAAATGCTTTAACGACTCACTGAGGTTCCAGCACCCATTGTTCAATTTGTGTCATCTATTGTACCTTATTGATACGTGACATAATGATCTATTCGTGTTCAAAAACCTGTTACTCTCTGCGAACCGCTTTCATGTCCTCTCTCTCTCTTTCTCTTTCTCTCTCTCCCTCCGTCTCTTTGTCTTTCTTTCTTTCTCGCTGTCTCTCATTTCCAGTCCTTTTTCCCCCACTCTCTCCTCTACTGTCTCTCTTTTCTCTCTGGATTTCTTTTTCTCCCTTTCCAACTCTTCCTCTCTCCATCTCTCTTACAAAGTCTCTCTTTCTCAGATAACAGTTGACCCTGGAAGCAAGCCAACCCTGGTCTGGCGTATAGCAGTAGGCACCAGATCAGCACTTCCTGTGTCGATGGCTGTTTGGGTGGCTTTGCTGTCCTCTGTGAACTGTTCTCTCTTCTCTTCTCCTCTCTACTCTTCTCTCCTACTTTCTTCTGTTCTCTTCTCTTCTCTTCTCTGCTCTTTTCTTCTGTCATCAGTCAACAATCAAGTGATATATTTACTCATACTCTTACAACAAAACTGTCTGGTTAGTGACCTGCATACCTTCTGTGAGTGTGTTTGTATGATTGCTAGTTTGTTGTTGCACTAATGTTGTTAGTAAATATAATCCATACTATGGATATAAATTGAATAAATGTCTGTGGGGATCATTTTCAATTGGAAATCACAGAAGCCTTTACTGCTCGTCTAAATTGTCTAAAAGTGCATTCACACAGCACAACCTAACACTGGGCACTGTAGAATACGCTGATATATAGACCGTATTAACGACCCATTGGATCTAATTATAGAAAAACATTAATTTATATGTGATGGAATCCAATCAAGGCATGTGTTTGCCTGGGGGCACTGTACATTAATGACAAAAAACTGTCCTTTTTGAGATCCTTGAATATTTAAGAAAGGAAATCTACCTTGAATGACAGCTGACACAGTGAATGACGAGTGACACAGAGGTTGAACATGTACAATTCATGGAAGCGCAGGCAGGTGCTGGTTAAAGACGCACTCTCAGTGGATTGTTAAGACCAGTCGGCCATTTTCACGTATAAGGGAGTCTTTTCTCCCCCCTCTCCCTGGAGTCAGGAGGCGTGGTGCTCATCTATTACCTTATTAATTAAGTCCTGTAATTTCAATGTGGTAATTGCATACCCCATTTTATTTGCAAAGACGGGTCCGTGGACGGCTCGGAACTGCAGGCTTCTTTAGAGATGCTTACTGGCTTCTATAACGGCTGATGTATGCAGCTATTTTGTGACAATGCACGCGTATGACAACCTGCGCAGCTGCAATGTTACAAAGTCAATCATTTGAATGTTGCAATTCGCTGCTATATTTTAAGGCATCGGCAGATGGAGTGCTGGCTGTCTGACTTCGGAGCAGACTTGGTTAACGCAGGCGCACTCATGTAGTCCTTCGCCTGGTTACTATGGCTACAGCACAATAGGAGACGGGACAGGAGACTGTTTGAAAAAAACTGCAGGAGAGAAAGAGGGAGGTGGTTTATGCGAACCGCTTGACTGGACACCTCATAGGTTTAACTGTATGAAGAAGGAAAGGGGGACGATTGCAACTCGCATTGAATCTCTCCATGGGAAATCTGCCTTTTTGAAAGCTGTTGTTTACAGCAAGTAGGCAGAGAAAGTTGTGGCAGTGGAATGCAAAATGAAGGCACAAGTCAACTTTAGAATGTTGCCTGGGTAAGCAGTACATTAGGGTAGCTTTCCCTACAAAACAGATAACCTGGCTGTTATGGACGTCTCCCCCAAAAAGCTTCATTTCGACAAACATGCGTTACACTTCCCAAGACATTGGAACAATAGCCCTTATAGTGAGGTGGGCTAGGTGATGCGCCATTGTGGAAATCCTTCGTAGTCTACACAATCACATTTTGGGGCAGCGAAACTGGTTGACAATAGCCTGGAATTATCGAAGTAAGGTCCTCCTCTCTTTCTCCACCATATTTTGTGAGTTTAGGCCCTCTCTCTGCGCCTCTTCCTTCTCTTTCCCTCCCTCTTTCCCCCTTTCCTTAAGAATATGGAAATCACGCCCCCTTCTCTCTCTCTTTCACTGCGACTCACAGTGCCTCCCGTGCTCGCCCCTCCGTCAAAAACGTACGCGTACCGACGGCAAAAAAGTGCAAGCCGTCTTGACAGAGGAGAGAGGGGGAGAAAGAAAAAAAGAGGGTTGAAGGGGGTGGGGAGGAGGCAAACGTACGCATCAATTTGTACAGTCTTCAGCAGCGACCCTTTCCCTGCACTGACTTAGAAGGGGAGCGGAGAGAGGGAACATTTCTGCATTATTGCAATGTGAACCTATCCGTACCTCACTGTGTATGCATGCGCTTGTTCCAGTCCGTGTATGACAACGTACAGTACAACCGAGGGACTGAAAGAAAAAGAGGAGTGGGAGAAAGGGACACGCTTCGCTGGATACCTTAGGTAAGGAGAGGGGCAAAATGGATGCTTTGCCTATATTTGTAGCGTTGGCCACGTTTGTGTCCTTTCTTGTTCTGCTATCCTTTGTGCGATAATGATCATATGTTAAGCTGAAATAGTGCCCCAGTTAATACGTTTTTACCACGCACAACACACGCACACGCATTCCTAACAGCGACGAGAGCCAGTGACTCCGCACAGAATGGCATTCGCCATTCTCTTCCCAAAATCTTCTCCAAGATGTGGAAAATAGTGCGAGGAGACGCAGGAATGCATGCGATCCGTCCTGCCTGGTCACTGTTCTATGTACTGTTGCACACGTCTAGCTTACTCTACCATTGGAGAACTGTGCAGAAGAGAGAGGGTAGAGAGAGACGTGGCTAGCTTGGTAGTACAGTAGGCTACAGCACAAGCCGATCGCCCCTGCATGTGTATCAATAACAACAAGCAGAAGAAAGAAGAAAGAAGCGGTGCGGTGCTTGGCTGCTGTCGGTGATGTAAGCAGAGCAACTGCATATTTGTTGTAGGGCCACAGACTTCGATCCACCTCCCATTTTCTTCTTGTTGCAATCCATGTCTTTCTTAAATGTGTATGTGTGTTTGTATGTGTGTGTGTGTGTTTGGGATGAAAGAGGTGTGCAGCATACTTACACATGGATGTGCTGTGTGTGTGTGTGTGTGTGTGTGTGTGTGTGTCTGTGTGTGTGTGTGTGTGTGTCTGACTGTCTATCTGTCTGTCTTGTTGTGCACAGAGTGCATGTGAAGGCGTCCATGCTATGCTGATGTGCTTGGCTATTGGTATGCATAGATGGAACCTGGCCAAGGACCAGCAAATGAAATTGTTGAATAATGGGCAGGTACCTGGATGAAAGGGGGTGGGGGGAGTATTTATGTATTGCCTGACATATTACCTTGTCTGCTGTGTAATTGGTCTGCTTGTATTTACCTCATAAATACTGCCGAAGATGCTCCACCAGATACTGTATGTGACTGAGCCTAATAAATGTTTGAAAGAAATGAAATATGTTGTGATTGATGTACAACACTTTTGATAGTTGCTGAGAATAGACTAGGTTGTGTTGTCCATGCAGTGGACTCAGATATAAATAGACCCTGCTATATATGCAATATTCATGACTTTTAGTTGTGTGTTTTACTGTATGTGACGTGTGGAACAGGTGTAAATATATCTTAGATGGCCATAAAAGCTGTGCTGAATGAGTTGTTTCATTTTGTCCTGTGTGTGAGTGCCGTATATATCCTCATTCAGAATGGATGAAGAGGGGCTTTTAATGTGCTGTAGTGAAACTGGAGTGAATGGCCCCACCACTTTAGCATGCTGTGCGGTTGGACAAATGCTCACCGTCTTTATGAATGAGTCTAGAGGATGCACTCGAGAACCTTACCCGTGCACGCGTTCGTGTGTGTATGTGTGTGTGTGTGTGTGTGTGTGTGTGTGTTTACAGTGTGCCATTGAGTCTTGGCTGCTGGCTTTTTGGTATGGCCATGTGGTCATGTAGGCCTAGCCTCTCTGCCTCAGAGAGGCTCCATGGGAGGCTGTCTTCAGTGCTGCATGCCTCTGCCTCCGTGCCTCTCGCTATCGAGCTGCACTGCATTATTTTTGCAGGGCTCCAGCAACAGCTTAAGCCTTGCATGCTTCCAAGACCAGTATTCCAATATGTGTGTATGTGTGTGTGTGTGTGTGTGTGTGTGTGTGTGTGTGTGTGTGTGCACATAATTTTGTGCATGTGTGCGTGTGTGGCTTTGGTAGAGGTTTGTTGGTCTCTGCCAGCCTCTGTATTTTTTAAGGGAATCAGTTTTAACTAACAGAATTGATTTTAATCAGTACTCATATACCTTTAGAAGCCGATGCCTGTTTTGACCATAGTGATGTGTGTGTGTGTGTGTGTGCATGGGTGTGTGTGTGTATTGCAGGTCTCTAAGGCCCCTTGCAAGCACAGGAGCCGGCTCAGAACTTGTTTTTGAAATGGCTGCAGGGAAGAAATGGACCACGTAGGGTGGTGACAATGAAAACCCGAACTCACAAAGAATCGGTGAGAACACGCTCTCATATCCTTATTTTCACTGTGTGTGTGTGTGTGTGTGTGTGTGCATGCGTCCGCTTGTTTGGGTCATTCCTCTTTAGCTCTGAACCTTCCAGGGGCACAACTGCATTGATTATGAACATACTAGTTGAAGATGGTAGATTGTAGATCGTAGAGCCTTTGTAGAAAGAAAAAAATTGATCAGCCCCACTCTGACAGAGGCAGTTTGTCACGACCTCTTTTTCCTAATTTCTCCCCCGCCAATCTGACGGTGGCCCCCCTTTGCCACCCGGGGCACTGGGTGTAGATGCCCATGCGCAGTGGGCGTAGGAGGGGGGGCAGTGAGGAGAGGAGGGGTCGCCGCCCTCATCCCAGCCCTTCTCGAGCGGAGCGCAATGACAGGCAGACGGTAAGTCCCCTCTCTTTCTCTCTGTTCTCCTCTCTCTCTCCCTCTCTCTCTTCCTCTCATTCTCGCTCTCTTCCCCTCTCTTCCTCTCCTTCTCTCTGGCTTATGCATTCGAAGTTTAGCGGTAGATGTTTTCTCAAAAGCAAGAAAATGATGGAACAGACTAGGTTTGTTTCAAGGGAGCTGATATTGTGTGGGTATGATTGTGCATGTGTGTATCTTGGTGTGTGGGTGTGTGTGTTTGGGCATGTTAATGCTTGTGCATTGTTGTATTTGCTTTCACCTGTGTGTGTGTGTGTGTGTGTGTGTGTCTGTGTGTGTGTGTGTGTGTCTGTGTGTGTCTGATTTCACCTGTGTGAGCCTTCTTTGTGTGTCTGTGCGGTCACCTGATTCCCTCACAGCGGTGACTGCCTGCTTGTTGCACTGGCTGTTGTTTAAAGGCTTTGTGTGTCTGTCTGTCTCTGTGTCCGCGAGTCCGTGGTTCAGGCTGGGCTTGTGTGGAACATGGCTGCTAAATATGGCTGCTTTCTGGAAGCTGATTAGAGATTGTCATTGTTTTGCCTTTTAGCAACGACCGTCTGGTGAGGAGCTGCCCGTCAATCGCTTCAATTGCAGAACCCAAGGCCATGATTCATCTGAAAGTGAAGGGGACGAGCTTGTCCCACCCCCAAAGAGACAGAAAGTACAGGTGATAAAGGCAAAAAAATTGAAAAATCAAAATCTTAATGGATATTTCTGATGTATTTTTTCTGGTTCATTTTGTAAGCTAATTATGTTTTGGTACTCTGCATGCAGGATTCTGCATCTACCAATCCCCCAACTTCAACCCATTCAACGGAAACTTCGAGTACAGCTCCGCCTCCACCCTCAGCACCCAACCAATCACGAGAAAGTGACAATGAGGATGGCCAATCCCAGGGTAGCAGGAGCTCGGTTGGTGGGAGCCTGGCTAATAGCAGCAGTAGCCTGAGTAGCGGGCGGGACATTGACCAGGACAATCGCTCCTCCTCCCCGAGCCTGTCTGCTTCTCCACTGGCCAGCCTAGACTCTGAGTCCGACTCCCCCGACTCCCCCAAGCATGGCGACAGGGACCGCGACAAACACAAGGAGGGGGGCAGCACGGCCAAATCCGGCGGGGAGGACCGTAGGAGTGGCAGCCGAGGTGGGGGTGGGGGCGGGGGCGGGGATGAGGCGGGTGCTGGGGACCGTCGGGATGGGGACGGAGGGATGGAGGACGTGGCGCCGCTAAAGCCGTCCCCCTCATTGGCTCCCTCCCTCAGAGGGCCTGTGGAGCTATTGGCCGAAGGCAACAGCGGCAGGAAGTCCTACTTCTCGCTGGACTCTAAGCTGGTGACGAAGATGGAGTACACGGGGCCGGTGATGGCCGAGGGCCTGCACGCCAGCGGCCGGATCAACTCCAAAGTGAACGCTCAGGGCGTGAACAAGGCAGGAGTGGGAGGGGGCGAGTACCCCCACGGGAACCAAAACACCTCCCATCCTCCACCCCTGCCCCCACCACCTGCCCTCAAGCCCCTGGAGGTGGGACAGAACCTGCCCGGGGAGTGCAAAGGTGACAAGCTGGACAAGGCGGACAAGACAGCTCCTCCGTCCCTGCTGCCCCAGACCAGCCCGTTGCCCCAGCAACAGCAGCAGCAGCAACAACAACAGCAGCAGCCGCAGCAGCCTCCACCACCCCACACCCACCACTACACCCCTACCAGTTGGCCGGGAAACACCACCTCTGGTTGCCCCGGAAACTGGAGCTACGCTCGTTACCCCGGCAACCACCACCCACACCCCCCAGTGCAGCAGCAGCAGCTCCCCTCCGTCTACAACCCCCCAGCCTCCCGCCACGGCGCGCACCCCCCTTACCTGCCCCACCCCCACCGGGAGTACCTGCCCAGGTACGCAGGTGGCGCAGCGGAAAGGGAGCGGGGGCAGGGGCCAGGGCAGGGGCCAGGGCAGGGGCAAGGGCAAGGGCAGGGGCAGGGGCCGGGCCAGGCACAGGTGGAGAGAGAGAGGGGGGTGCGAGAATTCGGGGGAAGGGGGGAGATGACTCGAGAGTTCCCCATCAGTATCAGCAGCAGCAGCAGCAGTGGGAGCAGCAGTGGAGGCACTGTCAACAGCAGCAGCATTAACAACAGTGGTGGCGGCAGCAACATGAGCACCTGTGGAGTTGGGGGGGCCGGCGGTAACCAGGCCAGGGACTTCGGGAGCCTGGCAGGGGGCCAGGGCCGCGAGTACAGTGGGCTGGGTCCGCAGGGAGGGGCGCGCGACGGCCCCCCAGGACCCGGGGGGAGGGAATTTGGGTCAGGTTTCAGAGACCGGGAGAGGGAGCGGGAGAGGGAGAGGGAGGTGGGGAGGGAGAGGGAGGCAGGGAGGGAGTTCCCTGCTCCTAACCAGCACCAGGGCCAGGCGAGAGACTTCGGCCCTGCGGGGGGAGGGGTGCACATCAGGGACAAGGAGAACAGGTGGGGGGAGTTTGCTGGGCAGCTGCGGGAGCCCGGGGGCAGCAGTAACCCTGGCAACAACAGCAGCGTAGGGGCGGGGAACGTCAACACCCCAACGGGCGCCTTGGCTGGACTGAACCGAGACCCGCCAAACTCGCCCCAGAACGGCAACCCGAACCACCCTGCCCATGGCACGGTGCCCCCCCACTCCCAGGCGCCAAACCACCCAGGCAGGGACTACCCGCCTGCAATGGATCCCCCCCACCAGCAGCAGCAGCAGGCACAGCAAGGTCAGTCGAATCAGCCCCCCTCCTCTGGAGCAGACCCCCACCCACCCCACTACCTGAGAGAGTACCCTCCTCCTGGGTCAAAGGAGTACCCCCCAGGTGCACCCCCCAACAATGCCCCCCACGCTGGCGGGGCCAGAGAGTACCCCAGCCCCCCCAACATGCCCCAGAACATGGGGCGCGAGTACGGGGGAGGGGGTCAGATGCCCCACCCACCCCATCCACACTACCAGGGTCAGCCAGGCCTACCCCACCAGGCCAGGGACCGAGAGCGGGATGTGCGGGACAGAGAGGGTGGTGGCCCCCACGGACACCATCACCACAACCGAGGTGGCCCCCACCCCCCAGCGCTCTCCCCGTCCACCGGATCCTACGGACATCCGCCCGTCCCGTACCCTCCCCCACCACCCCCTCCGCCAACCTCCCACTCCCAGGCGCCGCCTCCTTCTGGTCACACAGCCAATCATGGTCGGGCAGGGCCGTACTCATCCAATCAAACGCCCCCGACCCCTCTGTCCCCTCTACCGAGCCCCTCCACCAACCAGATGTCTGGGATGCCCCCCTACCAATCAGCCCCTGTTTCAGCAGCAAACATCCCACTTCCTGCCACAGGCGTGTCAACTTCCTGTCCGTCTGGATGCCGGCCCTCTCCTTATCATAGCACTTTAAATAGTCATGGCCCTTACAGTGGTTCTTACCATGGCAACAGTCACAATGTCAGTACCATGGCATCCAACAACACCACCAATGGTGGCACCATAGGCAACAGCACTAACAGCACACATTTGCCGAACCTCTCGCCACAAAATGCCCCCAAGGTTCAGCTTCCACACGGTGCCCCTGGTGGTCCCCCTGTGACCAACACCATGGGGTCAGATGGTCCACATGATGCCCCGATTGGCTCCTTGCAGCCGCCAGTCATAAAGGAAGAACCAATGGAAGAGAGAGAGGAGACAGACAGCCCACCCCCTGTTTTAAGGAGCCCCTCCCCTGAGCCAAAGCATGTCGACATTCCAATCCATGCCAGCCAATCAGCTCGGTAAGTCAAAATGCATGTGTGCTGATTGGTTATCCTTTTGCTTTTTTGGCTGTGTTCCAGGACATGCATGTGGCCCAGTCTTTGTGGGCAAGTCTTGCCACTTCATGTAGTTACAGCAAGCATAAAAGATTAGGGGTTTGAAACAAAAACAAACAGAAACAAATGTTTGTTGTGAGTAGCGGTTAGGGTTTACGTTGAGGTATGGGTTTGGCTAAACTGAACAATTTGGAATGTTTACATTATTTTTTTGTAGTTAATATAACACACATTCACCTCAATAATTTGCCTCTGAGTGCAGAATCCAGATGCAGCTCAAACTCTGAAATGGATGTTAGCAACATTTATCTAAAATATCATAAAAACAGCCCGGAAAACTTCTCCATTGTTCCTCTAGTAAGGACATAAAAAATGACCATATTTTTAGTCGCTGTGCACAATGGACATGTGCCAGATTTTACACCGCAGCTATTTCCATGGTAACAGTGAACGTAAACAGAGTCCTCAGACCTCAGATATGCTTGTATCTGGGATGTGATTGGCTCTTTCCAATCCAGGCCAGGGTGTCCAGTCACTGTTCCTCCATGTTACCAGCTCCCCAATCGGTTCCCCTAAAGTGGGCTAGTCTCCCCCCACTAGTCCCGCCGGTGTGCGCTGGTCCTTGGCTGCGGTTCAGGAGGCAGAGCAGACGTCTGGGAACCTGAGGGTTCTCGGTTAGAGCCTGGCCGCTCCTGGCGGTGTGTCAAAGTGCCCTTCAGCTGCACACTGAAACCCAAACTGCCCCTGATGGCCTGAAATTCAGCCCTTTCCTCTCCTCGACCAGCCACTTCAGCCATTTGCCAGACACACAGGAGAGACGGAGCGCTGTGAGGACCTGGAGCTATAACACCATACTGTACAAGCAGCTTCAGACTGGTAGCCAGATGATCACTTAAAGACTACGCTTAAGCAGCATCCATCTGTAGATCCTAATCACAATTTGGAGGTTGATGATGATGATGATGATGTCAAGAATTACTTTTATTTAGTCTGCATAAAAAAGCCATTAATGCCTGTAGGAGGCAAGAGCACCCAACACTGGAAGAGCTGGAAAAGATGCAAAACATAAAAGATGATGATGATGGTGATGGTGATGGTGATGGTGATGACTATGGTGATTTTAATCATGATGTTAGTAATGATTGTGGTTATTACCATAACGACAAATTTGAAGATGATTATGATGATAACGATAACAATAGTACAATGACATGGATTTGCTCTCTCTCTGTCTCTCAGGTTCCACAGGGTACTAGACAGAGGCACAGGGAACTCGTGTGCCCGCAGTGATGTTCTCTTCATTCCGCTGGACGGTTCCAAGCTGTGGAAGAAACGCAACGAGGCAATCGAGCGGGCCAGGAGAGAGGTGGAGCAGAGAGCCAGGGACCTGAGGGAAAAAGAGAGGGAGAGAGAGAGGGAGAGAGAAAGAGAGAGAGACCTGGAGAGACAACTACAGGTGAGCGCTAATAGGGTGATCGACATCATTTCAAAACCAAGATGAAGACTTTGTTTGTACTTTTTGTTTATATTTTATTGCAGTTTGTTTACACTTTGTTTCCCTTATTCTCTCTTTTCTTAAACTATTTATTTTCCCTCTCCTTATCCACTCTCTATTTTGTGTTTTTCTCTGTCTCTCTGTCTCTCTCTCTCTTTCTCTGTCTCTCTCTATTTCTTTTGCCACTATTTGTTTTTTCACATACTCCCTCTCTCTTCTTTTTTCTTCTTTCACACGTTTTGTCTCTCTTTTGTCTTCTCCTTCCATTTATCTTCACATTTTATTCTCTCTCACTCTTTCCTTCCTCTCTTTATCTATTTGCTCTCTCTCATCCTCCCTCTCTTTGTCTTTATATTTCTCTTCTTTTATACTTTTTACCTTTTTCTTCTTCTCTTTCTTTCTCCAACTCTCCCCCTCTCCCTCTCTCTTCTGTCCCTCAGCAGAAGGATGGCAACAGTGGCCCCACAGGGCCATTAGGGGCAGGAGGGCCCCGTCCTGGGGCCTCTCTCTTCTTCCCCACGTCCTCCTCCATCCTCCTTGACCCCGTCTCTTCCTCTGCCTCTGTGGTGAACCCCGTCCACGCGGTCTCCCACGCCCAGCACCACCACCCAGCCCACCACCCGACCCACGTGCACTCCTTGCACCCCTCCCACCACCTGCACCCCTCCCTCTCACACTCCATCCCCCACTCCCTGCTCCTGCCCTCCATGGGGGGGCCCCAGGTGGTAGGAGGGCCGCAGGGGGCCTTGGGTTTGGGCCTGGGGGGCCCGTACCTGGGCCCTGACACGCCTGCGCTGCGCACGCTGAGCGAGTACGCCCGCCCCCACGCCATGTCCCCCCTCGGGGCGGCCGCACGAGCCCAGCCGGGCCACCACCCCCACCTGCACCCACACGCGCACCCCCACGTGCACCCCTCCTTCTTCCTGCCCCAGTTCCAGAATCCGGCGCTCGCTCACCCGCACCACCTGCCCACCGACGCCGCCACCGCGGCTGCCATTTTGGGCTTCCTGTATGGGGGCAGCCTGGAGGGGGCGCCGGGCATGGCGGCACACGGGGCTCCAGGGGTGGGGCCCGGAGGCATGGGGGCCGCGGGGCTCGGGGGGGTGGGCTTCCCCCACGCGGTGGCCCATCGGGAGCGCGTGAAGCCCGGCTTCGAGTTTAAGAGCGAGGACCGCGTGTATCCGGCAGGGGCCATCACAGAGGCGGCGCTGTCTCTGTCCCACGCGCACACACACGGCCACACACACCCTCTGCTGCTGGGGGCCGGGGCCTCGGCGGGGGGGTCGACCAGCGACGTCTCCCTCTACGGGACCCCACCTCCATCCGCACCTCCTTCGCAGAGCCTCCCAACCACACCCCTCAGCACCCCGGCCGCCCGTCACCCAAACCCCACCCCCCAGCCCATCACCGCCCCACCCTCCACCTCCATAATACCCTCCACTCTCCCAAACCAGCCTCCTCCAGCAGCCTCACAGGCCCCTCCCACCCCCACAGCCCCTCCCCAAGTCACACAAGCCCCTCCCACATCCGGCCCTCCCATTGGCTCGGTCCTGCACCACCCCTCTGCCCACCCGGCCTTCCAGAACCTTAACCCCTCCCACCAGCCGTCCGTGCCCCCGCCCCCCCAGTCTGCCTCCTCGGACAGCTACTCCTCCTCCCACAGCCGCTCCCCCCTGAGCGACAGAGCGCGCAGCGTGGAGAGGGAGAGAGAGAGGGAGCGAGAGAGGGACCGCAGCCTGCCGGCGGAGAGGGAGAGGGAGAGAGAGCGAGAGAGGGAGCGGGAGAGAGGAGGCGCAGTGCCTGCAGGAGCAGCAGGAGGTGCAGGAGGAGGAGGAGCCGGAGGAGGAGGGGGAGGGGCAGGAGGAGGGAGTGGAGGGGGTGTCGCAGCAACGGGAGGAGGTGCAGGAACAGGAACAGGAGCAGGAGGCGCAACAACGGGAGGAGGAGCAGCAGGAGCAGGAGCAGGGGAGACTCTGGGCCGCCTGCCCATGCTGAACGTCACGCCACACCATCACCAGCACTCTCACATCCACTCTCATCTGCACCTGCACCAGCAAGACACAGGTACTACCACACACACACATGTGCACATACACACACACACACACACACACACACACACACACACACACACACACACACACACACACACACATATACACACACACGCCACACCATCACCAGCACTCTCACATCCACTCTCATCTGCACCTGCACCAGCAAGACACAGGTACTACCACACACACACATGTGCACATACACACACACACACACACACCCACACACACACACACACACACACACACACACACACACACACACACACATATACACACACACGCCACACCATCACCAGCACTCTCACATCCACTCTCATCTGCACCTGCACCAGCAAGACACAGGTACTACCACACACACACATGTGCACATACACACACACACACACACACACACACACACACACACACATATACACACACACGCCACACCATCACCAGCACTCTCACATCCACTCTCATCTGCACCTGCACCAGCAAGACACCGGTACTACCACACACACACATGTGCACATACACACACATACACACACACACACACACACACATACACACATACACACACACGCCACACCATCACCAGCACTCTCACATCCACTCTCATCTGCACCTGCAAGACACAGGTACTACCACACACACACATGTGCACATACACACACACACACACACACACACACATACACACACACGCCATACTATCACCAGCACTCACATATCCACTCTCATCTGCACCTGCACCTGCAAGACACAGGTACTACCACACACACACACACACACACACACATACCTGTACATACACACACACACACACACACACACACACAGTGAAATGAAACTTTGTCTTTGTGTTTCCCGCTACATCTCCAACCCCCAGCAGCGGGAGGGGTGCACCCCCTGATGGACCCGCTGGCGTCCGGCTCGCCCCTGGCCCGCCTGCCCTACCCCGGTGCCGCCCTGGCCCCCCCCATCCTGGCAGCGCACCCCCTTACTGATAGCGAGGTGCTACGCCAACAGCTCTTTGGTAAGCAAAGTGCGTCCCCACGCTTCGCTATACACTCTATGTGTGTGTGTCTGTGTGTGTGTGTGTTTCTGCTCTACGCTGTGCTCCGTGTGTGTGTGTGTCTATGTGTGTGTGTCTGTGTGTGAGTGTTTCTGCTCTACGCTGTGCTTCGTGTGTGTGTGTGTCTCTGCTGTCTGCTCTACGCTGTGCTCTCTGTGTGTGTGTGTGTGTGTGTGTGTGTGTGTGTGTTTGTGTGTGTGTGTGTGTTTGCTCTCTGCTCTACGCTCTGCTCCGTGTGTGTGTGTGTGTGTGTGTGTGTGTGTCTGCATGCCCCTGTGCATCCCCTCTCTCTGCCTCGTTACATCACAGGCACCCCTAATTGGTCGTTAATTAAACGAGATCTGTGCTGTAAATTTTATGTGGCGTTTTTATCAAGTAATTATGTATAATGTGTTGGCAGTCTTATTGCCGTAACAACCCTCTCTCATCCCCTCCTCTCTAGCAGTGGCTTGCTTATCCTTTCTCTTCTGCCCTCTAATGCACTCTCTCTCTCTCTCTCTCTCTCTCTCTCTCTCTCTCTCTCTCCTCCATCAACTGTCCCCATCACAACCCTTCTGTTGTTCTGCCCTCACCTCCTCTCCCCCTCCATTTGCATGTGGCACAATGCTGCAAGTTAACTAGTTAAACTATTTTTGTAAGATGCAATTAATAGTTGTATAACTGCACTGCGAAATAATAGTAATAATAGTAAAAATAATGATAAATATAATAGTAATAATAATGATAAAAATATCAGTAATAATAATGATAATAATAGTCCCATCATCATATACATTTCCCTTCTCTCCCTCTCATATTCACACTCTCTCCCGCTCCCTCCATCTTATTATATCCCCCCATCTTTCTCACTCCCCCCCCCCCCCTCCATTTGCAAACTTTTTCCCTCCATCTGTTTCTCTACTGGTCCCCCTCTCTCTCCCTCTCGCTCTTTCTCCCTCTCGCTCTCTCTTTCTCTTTCTCCCTCTCTTTCTGTCTCTCTCCCTCTATTTCTCTCTCTCTCTCTCTCTCTCTCTCCTCCTCCTCCTCTCTCTCTCTCTGTCCATCAGGAGGTCCCTTCAGAGAGCTGCCCCAGTCCTCGTCTCTGGGTGGCTCCATGTCGGCGGCGCATCAGCTGCAGGCCATGCAGCAGGCCCAGAGCGCCGAGCTGCACATCCAGCGCATGGCCCTCGAGCAGCAGTGGATACACCACCACCACCACCACAGCCTAGCGCAGGACGAGTACTACAGGTACACACACACACACACACATACACACACACACACACACACACACACACACACACCACCACCACCACAGCCTAGCGCAGGACGAGTACTACAGGTACACACACACGCACACACACTCACACACACACTACACACACACGCACACTCACACACTACACACACACACACACACCACCACCACCACAGCCTAGCGCAGGACGAGTACTACAGGTACACACACACGCACACACACTCAGACACTACACACACATGCACACTCACACACTACACACACACACACACCACCACCACCACAGCCTAGCGCAGGACGAGTACTACAGGTACACACACGCACACACACACTCACACACACACACACACACACACACACACCACCACCACCACCACCACCACCACAGCCTAGCGCAGGACGAGTACTACAGGTACACACACACGCACACACACACACACACTACACACACACACACACACACACACACACACCACACACACACACACACCACCACCACTACAGCCTAGCGCAGGACGAGTACTACAGGTACACACACACACACACACACACACACACACACACACGCACACACACCACCACCACCACCACCACCACAGCCTAGCGCAGGACGAGTACTACAGGTACACACACACGCACACACACTCACACACTACACACACACACACACTCACACACCACACACACACACACACCATCACCACCACAGCCTAGCGCAGGACGAGAACTACAGGTACACACTCACACACACACACACACACACACACACACACACACACACACACACACACACACACACACTACCACCACCACAGCCTAGCGCAGGATGAGTACTAGAGCTACACACACACACTCACACTCACCACCACCAACACCACAGCCTAGTGCAGGATAGACACTCACAGAAGCCTATGTTATGCTTCTGCAAACATGTCGAAGCAGTCATAAGAATGTGGATAGTCACAACCATGTATTTGTGGTATACTGTTTTTTTCTGCATTTCTGCAGTTATGCGCACTATACTTATTACTTTATGTTCAGAGCATCTCTTGGCCACAAGTCTTGGCCATTTAAGCTTCATGGTGTATTCTGTTTTTTTGTAGTCCAACCACACAGCTGCTGAAACCACATTCTTTACCTATTCTACTTTTTACATTGCCAGACCACTTGCTCCAGCTTGATTTTCTATCAGTGGGTGCAGATCCATAGGCAGCTCTATTTTTCCTCTGCTCACTCTGTTTCAACGCAGCGAGTAGACCAGCACATCACATCTAACCATCTACTATTTGAGGAGGTCTGTCTTGCTCTGGGCAAGCAGTTTTAAAAACTTAATTTTGCCTGGTGGCTGACGGCTAGCCTACACTCACATCAGCTTTTCTGTTTTCTGGGTTTCTCAGCTTTTACCTGCAGGATTAGTTTCACATGTTTGGTCAAGTGGTTACTACAGGTACACATACACTCACAGAACAATCACCAACACTTCTGCATTGTACAGGAAAATACTCACAGGCTTGCACACACACACAACCACAATACAGTCCAGCATTGGGCGAGTGTACACACACACACACACATAAAAAACACACACATACACCCAGGCACACACTTACACACACACATAAAGAAATACATGACCAATGTGTGACCATTGGAATAAGTTGAAAACATATGAGAAACACACAGTAGCATTGCTGTGTTATTGTTATATTTCCTATCTTTGACCCCATATGACCTCTCCATGACCTTTGACCTTTCTGCAGCCACCTGAAGAAAGAGAGTGACAAAACACTGTGAGGGAGGGAGGGATCCATGAGGGGGAAACCTAAAACGAGAGGAAGGAAGAAGGAATGGACAGAAGGAGAGGAGAGAAAAAGAGAAGAAAAGAGGAACACGAGGAGCACATTTGCAAAATGAATGAAGGAATGATTTTCAAACGAGAGCACTGAGAAGAGGACTAGCAGAACTGGAAGGACCCATGAGTCCCATTATGCCCAATGAGAACAGGAACTGAGCCGCCACGTCAAGTCTGGCCAATCACAGCCTGTGTAATTACCGCAAGAACCCACCAGGCCCCGCCCACTCACAAAGTGGAATCTCACCAAACTCCGCCCAGCCTTGTGATGATCATTGTATCTTTGTAAAGTGGAGGCGGTGGAGACCGCCGTAACAGACCTAACGCCTGTACCATAGCATAACTCCCCAGAGAATGTCTGCAAAAATGAAGTCCTGTTTTATGTCTTTGCATGTAGCTAGAAGCCTACCCTGACCTGGTGAAACACTTTGTTTGTTAATGTTTGTTTGTCTTTTTTATGTTTCTTCAATGTTTGTTTGTTTGTTTGTTTTTTGGTTTTAATTTTCTTTAGTGAAGCCCTCACTCTAAAAGGACGGCTTTTTAATAAGTATGCATGAGACCAATTTAGTGACATATTATGTTTATTATTGATAGTATAATGATAATAATTATTATCAATGTTGTCTGTTTGTTAATAATGATATGATTATATAAACATATTATTTTGTATTATTTTTTTACATTTTCATGGTATCGCTGTTTATTTTTAGTTTTTTATTTTGAATTTCCCTTGTGAAAAAAAGAGATACAAAATGAAGGATGATGAAGAATAAAAGATCGTTTTTCTACATGTCTCTGGAAAATCAGTGGCCCTCTTGTGTGTGTGTGTGTGTGTATGTGTGTGTGCATGAGTATGTGTGTGCATGTGTGTGTGCATGTGTGTGTGTGTCATAGTTTGGCTGTGGATGACATAAGTGATGACTAGTGCGTACGCCCCTCTGTGTGATGGTCTGTTAATTCCTCATGTCTCAACCAGTATCATGTTTCAGATGGCATCCACACACATAACATACAGCAATCACAAAAGGATACACACACACTGTTCCTCATACACGCACACACACATACACATATAACTCAATCACATAATGATGCACAAACACACTTTCTCACACACACATGCATACAACATGCAACACATACATACAATCACATAAGCATACATACACACAGACACTCTTTCTCACGCCCAAATACATATAACTCAAACAGCGATTACATGAGGACAAATACATACACACACGAAACACAAGCATGTACACACACATGAAAAACAAACATGCACATAACCATCACCTCTCTCTGTCTCTCTCTCTCTCTTACGCACACACACACACACACACACACACAGCGATCACATGAGGACACATACAGTACATATACACATGATACACTTTACCACATTTACAAACGCAGACACACTCATACACACAGTACACACACATAACCCAATAAACTCAAAATATCCACAAGCATATTCTCACAAACATTTACGCAATATGCTGAAACGTAAACACACAAACAGGTGCGTGCATACACACACACTCACACAGCGTACTGTAAAGGATTAGGCAATGAGATGTGTGTGTCTGGAGTTAAATACATAAATACACAAATGCATAAAACGTGTCTTTCCTGCACTCCCCACCACTTACAAAACAACACACAAACGATAGCTCTGTCCAACCCCTCAGGAGGTTATCTGCTCTTTATCCTTCTTTGACACACACACACATGCATGAACATGCACACACACACACACACACACGTGCATGCACAAACACACACACATACACATGTGCATGCACAAACACACACAGACACACTCACACACACACACAGAGCGGGTGTAGCTAATAGGAGACACATGAGGCTAACATGGGGCATAATCCTGTTTCTCCAGTGAACTGCAGCCAACATGGAGGAGTCTTCAGGGAGAGAGGCAGAAGAGGGGAGAAGCAGGGATAGAGGGGAGGGAAAGGAGAAGAGAGGGGAGATAATGAAAAAAGGTAGAGGCAGGAGAGTGGAGAGAGAGAGGAGAGGTGAGAGAGAGAGAAGGGAGAAAAAAGACAGCAGAAGGGGGAGAGGAGAGGCAGGGAGAGGGGAAATATAACAGGGGAGAAGGGAAAGAGAAGAGGGGAGAGGGGAAAGAGAAGAGGGGAGAGGGGAAAGAGACGAGGGGAGAGGCAGGAGAGGAGAGGGACAGAGAGAGGGAAAGAGAGGAAGGGGGAGAGACAGGGAAGGGAAGGGAGAGAGGGAGAGGAAAGGGGAGAGACAAGGAGAGAGGAGAGGCAGGAAGAGGGGAAATAGAAGAGGGGAGACAGGGAGAAGGGAAAGAGACGAGGGGAGAGGCAGGAGAGGAGAGGGACAGAGAGAGGGAAAGAGAGAAGAGGGGAGAGAGAGGGAGAGGAAAAAGAGGTATGGAAAGACTGAAGGCAGGGAAAAGAAAGTAGGAGGGGGCAGCGAGTGCATGTGTGTACTGTGTGTGTCTGTGTGCTTTTGTGTGTGTGTGTGTGTGTGTGTGTGTGTGTGTGTGTGTTTGTGTGTGTGTGTGTGCGTGTGTGTGTGTGCTTTTGTGAGTGTGTACGCGTGTGTGTGTGTGTGTGTGTGTGTGTGTGTGTGCACGTGTGTGTGTGCACGTGTGTGTGTGTGCGTGCGTAAAAATGAGCCTGAGATTTGGGATTTATAGCCTCTGCGCTTTTGCACTCTTCTGCCTTGGGCAGTACTCCCACTGAACATCACTGACAAATGAACTGTGGTGAGCGACCTCTTTAAATGCTGTACACACACACACACCACCCCACACACATACCTATAGACAAAGACAGAAAAAGAGCGATAAGTTTTACACTAACTTGTGTTGACATACCCACTTAAACACATATGCCTACGTACATAGTATTTTAGACCACCCAGAAGACATGCAAACTCTCATACATACACACACATATACACACACACACGCACGCGCACACACACACACACACACACACACACACACACACACACACACACACACACAGACGTGCTGGCATGCACACACTCTCACACAGAAACACACACATACACACATATTGCTGAGTCTTGGCATCCCACAGCTATCAGTCTGGCATGTGTTTAAAGCGGTCAACACATGTGAGTGTGTATTATTATGTGCGGGTGTATTGTATGTATGTCCGAGTGTGTTACTATGTGTGGATGTTTGTGTGTGAATTCCTGCATGGCTGTTTTCGAAGAGTTTCATGGTTTTTCGTGGGAGTGCATTTTGGAACATGTGTGTGTGTCTGTTTGTGTGTGTGTGTGTGGGAGGGGGGTGGGGGCTTGTGTGTGATGTATTAGAGGAGAGCATAATAATATGTGTATGTCTGTATGGGAGCATGTCTGTGTGTTTCAATGTGTGTGTGTGTAGAGGGTGTGTGACAGGAGAACATATTTGTGTGTGTTTGTGTTTTTGTATGGGAATATGTCTGTGTTAAAATGTACTGTATGTATGTGTGTGGTGTGTGTGTATGTGTGTGTGTGCGTGTGTGTGTGTGTGTGTGTGTGTGTGCATGTGTGTGTGTGTGTTTATGTGTGTATGGGTTAGGGGTAGCTGGTGCTGTGGTATTGTGGTGTCTTGAGTATTCAGTGTGTCCGTGCATGTTTGTGGGGGGAAGGGGTTTATCTGTGGGTGCCTGGTGTTCAGTGAGCACTGATAATACACTGTGTCCTATCACATGGACATGGGTCATGGGTCATGGGTCATGGGTCATGGACAAGGTCAAATCATAGTGAAAGTGATCCCAACAACATCCTTCCCCCCTGTCTTTGCTTTCATATTTGGGGTGTGTTAAAGTCCACCATCCACTAAATTTACAATGATTTTTAAAAAGACATGCATCATAATTATTGCTGCTACAGTTACTGTTCCTGGTGGTAACCGCCCTGTAGTCTGGCCACTGTCTCATCAAGCATCAAGACACCTGTGGAATTAGTTATCCAGGGGCAGTGGGAGCTGAACATAATGAAACTGGTAAAATGAAACAGTGACAGATGAGGCAGGCGGTCAGGCAGTCAGAAGCCCATTAAGTGCTGTACATTTTTAAATCCCTTGCTGTACTTGAAAAAAGAAACTCATATCTATGTTGAGTGCACCATGTCACTCGTGACTAATTATGAGTAATGTACAGGAAGAGGAGGAACAGAATGAGGAGGAGGAGGAGGAGGAGGAAGAAAGATAAGACACACTCGACTCGCTGTTGTGGCACGTTATCAGAGTACAACCGGAGCTCGACAGAACCCAAAGCTCCAGCTCTGTGCCCGGGAGGTGATCCAGATGATAAGAGGCTCTTTGTAGATGTGAAACTCTGTCTCAGAGGAGGTTAGTTAGTGGGACTTGGGCACATAATGAACACTTCACGGAGGGAATACGCTTGGTCATGTTTGTGTCTCAATTTTGTAGATATGAAACTGTCTCTGAGGATGTTAGTTAGCAGCAGGACTTGGATTTAGTAATCCAAGTGTTGGAGCTGAATGAAAACACTGGTAAAGGAACTGGACTGAATTAAAACTGTGGCAGAAGAGCCATGTTGAACATAGTCTCATCAGCTTCTGTGGATTGGTCTGCCACTGAAGTCAGTGGCATTGTGCAAATACATTTTGGGCTGGCTGGTACCCACCCAAACTTGTGATTTTTACATTAGGCCCACCTTGTATGTGTACTCATTTTGTACAGGATGTGGTTTTGACCTATAAAAGCAGGATTGCACTTGATTTTGCTGTCTCTGTTACATTAATTAGGTACAGTGTAACAAAATGTGTAAAAATGTGTAACATTATGTACTTACACTGTACCATAGGCTTAGGGTTAGTGTTTGGTATATACAGTGTGTCCAGTCCATGATATTACATGCTTGTTACTTGTAGATACACTAAAAAAGGAACCGTAGCATAAAGTGTTACCAAAAGCAGATAATGAAAATAGATCTTAGCCCTTTAAAAAGCTTCACCCGCTCAACGCCCCTGACTGAAGTGGACAGTTCTTCTGCTACTCACCTGGATTCATTGCTATCTATAACCAGCATTTAGGGCTAAAGCATGAGAGCCCCTCTTTACTGCCATACAAAGGCAAAGTGCAGTAACTATGAAAACATTTCAACTGAGAAAATGCCTTCAAAGTTGTCATACTGCCCAGTCAAACATGTTGTAGGTATAATTTTGGTGATGATTTAATGTACTTTCTTAATAGGAAGAAGCAAGACATTTAGTCACCAGACAAAAGAGGTGTTATACAATCCATTTCCAGTCTAAACTCAGTTTTGACAAAATATGTAGTTACTGTCTTTTGGCTTCACACACTTCACACACAGAAAAGACAAAGGACCGACAAACATATTTTATTATTCCCTCCAAAGCCGCAGTCCACGGGAAGAGTCACCAGGGAATTCTGTCACTACCTGCTTAAGGAGTTAGAGACAATGTAATTTAAATGTGATAATAGGACCAGTACCATATTCTAAATTTAGCAGATTTTTTTTTCCACAGGAGCAGCTGTCATGTGACTGTATGTCTGTGGAAGAAATGGTTATTCAGAGGGAGCGCCCTGTGTTTGAAACAAAGGCTTGTGGAATTGTTGTATGGATCTAACGGATGGCATACGCAGCGAGGAAATGGATTAAATGTAATCAGATTTGAACAAAAATAATAATTGTAGAAACATAATCTGCGGCAGGTCCCTGGTAATCTCACTAAAGAGATGGCATGTAGCGCAGGTTGTTCTAAGCAAAGTCACCTTGAATAAGTGTGCCAACATTCTCACAGGAAATGTAAAAAGTGCGGAGACCAACTCTTTCCTGCGTTGTTCCGTGTAGCTGTAAAGACCTCAGCTCTGGGGGAGGCAAAAAAGAAGGGCACACACACCATTTAAAGGGTTTATTTAATGGAAAATACATGTCACAAAAGTCCAAGAGAAATGTGGGAAAATGAGTGAAGTCAGAGTTGTAAGTAAATGCATGAGAGTTTAATGATGAGCAGCAAAATTAACAATAGAGAGGAGCTCTTATGCTTCAGTCTTGGTTGCTGGGCAGTACCAATCCAATCAGCCATCTCAACACTCTCCTAAGAAGTGTTCTGGGTGAAAAACATTCTTGACACATGCTAATCTTTCCCTTGACAAGAGAAACAACTAAACCAGATGAAAGAAAAAATATTATCACAATACGAATTGTCACCTATTGTCATGTCAGGTTAAGATGTGTTTAAGATTTCTCAGGTTAAAAATGTCTAATTTTAAAAACTCATACGCATGAAGGAGAGGACAGACTTTTTTGTAATTTCTCGTTTTGTTTTTTTTTAGCAGGAATGTGTCACTGAGATACATCATCTCAAATGAGTGAAAGAAGGAAAGCAAAGGGTGTGAAAGGAGGAAAGCAGGCAGCTGTGTTTAGGCAACAAAGAGAAAAGTAAAATTCCAAAAATAAAGACAGAAAGGCTAATAGCAGTTAGCCTCTTGTGCTTTTTCCATCTTGATTCTTGTGATTTTTATACTCTGTGGGTAGTTTTTTCCAGACTATGCTGCTTTTGTGAAAGGACAAGTTTGTACACACACAAACACACACACACTCACATATACACACACACAAACACACACACACAGTCAGCTGATGAAGTCAAAGGTGTGTGTGTGTGTGTGTGTGTGTGTGTGTGTGTGTGTGTGTGTGTGTGTACGTTCACAGTCTTGAACAGGCATAAAGAGCAGCTTGTTTTCGCATGTCAGCTCTCTTGAAAATCAGTCCTGGTGGTTGCAAGTACATAAGGTTAGCAAATCAAATTGGCAACACACACAAGTGCTGTCTGTAACACACACACACACACACACACACACACACACACACACAAACACACACACACATGTCCTTAAGTGTAAGAATCGCCATGTGGCTTGTACATCAACATGTTTAGTGCACACTTACATAAAAGAAAGAACAAAACAAATAATTGTACACACACACACACATGCACAGGCACATGCACACACATACAAGCCAATACTTAAGAAAGACAAGATTTTCACAGAAAAGGTATTAAAAGGACAGCATAGAAACTCTCTCTCTTTCTCTCTCTCTCTCTCTTTCTCTCACACACACACACACTTTCTACGCGGGCCAGTGAAGGGAGCCTCTGTCTTTGGTTAAATGATGTGATGGGTACAGCAGGCAGAAGCCTCAGAGATGACTGTGCACGGCAAGAACCCTCACGCGTGCAAGAGAGAACCAGAGAGAGCCCCTTCCTCAGGTAGGTCCACATAGCTGATAAAGTCAATGCTTAGACGCATATTCACACTCACACAGTCCTTACAATGCCTTTAGTACAGAATACAGCAATGATCTCACTCAATAACGTAGCAAACTGGACTAGCAATGCAGCTAATGTGCCGTTAATGCTAGCACATTTGCACAGTAAAACAAATTACAGATAATTAGCACTTCAGGCTTTTTTTGTGCAGGGGGGCGGGGTGAACCTTCACCATTAGTAGACTAAATATGGACTATGTTCAAATACTGAAGATCTTTTCATTAACCTGTCTTTTTTCACAAAAAACGGAACAGTAATTTTAAGGATTATACTGGATAGCCTGTGTGTCTCTGAACCCAACAACTGTGTCCAGTCACTCTGTAATGTT
Organism: Coilia nasus; assembly: GCA_027475355.1. NCBI lineage: Eukaryota > Metazoa > Chordata > Actinopteri > Clupeiformes > Engraulidae > Coilia > Coilia nasus. The sequence continues at coordinate 29,030,503 of CM050218.1, read as the reverse complement.
GTAAATGTTGGCAGGCTGTGGGGGAAGGACCATAGGAAGGACTGGCCCCCGAGAGTCCTGGTGTGGGCTGGCAGCGGCGTGTCTGGGCCTGCTGTGTGCCGCCCTCTTCCTGGGCATCACCTCACTGGGCATCCACTGTGAGTTAGCACACACAGCACAGTCACACCTGACTACCTGCTACACTCACATCTGCCCACTCTTACTTACCATTCTCTTCAAAGCAACACTATGTAGTTTTCGTGTTCGGTCATGCTACAGGTTGGAAGCAGAATTGTCTCTCATAGAGAACAACAGAGAGACTCCACCAGGTCCACTCCTCCAAACTTACTTAATGCGGTTATATCCCATGGAGGGTGGCAAAGCAAATACAGAATTGGCTTTTACCCAGTTACAAGTCGATGAACCACTGAAACGATTTGGAAACATTATTTTAAGGTTGAAAAAACTACTTAGTGCTGCTTTAATACATTCATTCCATCCTACTGTGAGTTATCACGAGCCCTTCTTTACTCACAGTAGTCAATATCTCACTCTACTGTAGTACTATAAATACTGTAACAAATACTTCGGCTGGCTGTATTGCCGAGGTGACGAGGCGGAGCTGAGCTCCGGAGGGCTCCGGCCCAATTTAAAATCTGCATAGTCACACCTGGCTACTGTGAGTTGCTACACTCACATCTGGTCACTCACATCATGATCTCTCTTTAAAGGTGTACTTCCATCGTGTTTTCATTATTTTTGCAGTGTTCTGTAGTATTAATAATTGCCCTGTGCGCTGGTTTTGATGAAAAAAAATGTTCTAGTGCTTCTGTTTCAGGCTGTTTTAGTTTGGTGGAGGGGGTGGGGCCGGGAGAACGACATGATTTCACCAGAGGCGTGACACGCTCCCTGCAGCTTCCTTTGCCCCATAGTCAACTTGATAGCAGAGTAAGGTAAAGTCAACTTGACAGCACTAAAACTGCACACAGAATCTAGGCACAGTCTAGCACAGTCGCTTCCTGACCGTTTGTCAATGAACGTTTCAGAATGGTAATATTTGCATGACAAAACAGTGCAAGTGCCCGGCTAAATGCAGTTCAGTCATTCAACTAGCCTGCTAATCTTATGCGAGTCAGTCACAGGCTAACATTATTTAAAGCCCATTCGGTCAGTTTCTCTTATATGCATTTGCACACGTCTACATCACGCTGCAGGCCCTTTTCGCATTGGGTTGTTTTTCCCGCCTATTGTCTTCTTTTGACTGATATAGAAAATGGGGGTAGAAAAACATTTTGATATGCAGCATGCATATGCAACTCGGGGTGACCTATCATATTTCAAAACAGCAAGTACTAAACGGTTTTTCGTGGAAGTACACCTTTAACACCATCATTCATTCCTAACTACTGTAAGTTATCATGCTCAATCAGAGCTGGCTACTGTGAGTTACCATGCCCAGTCACACCTAGGTACTGTGAGTTACCACACTTATTCACACCTGGCTACTGTTAGTTACCACAGAAATGCAGTCCATTCACCATGATGTTTCTTGGCGCCTCTCTTGGCCTCTCTATTGGGCCACTTCTGTAGATCACAGGATGATGGCTCTACCTTTTGTCCTTTCCCATTGGCTAGACCACAGAAGCTATCAGAAGTCTATGCTCCTGCGCCAAGAACTGCAGGCCTTACAGGAGGTCAACGACCTGCTGAGGAAGGAGAACAATGCCCTCCGAACCTCCCAGGGGGCACCACACAAACACAGCCACGGCCACACCGCCACCGCCGCATCCAGAGACCAGGCCCAGAGACACGATGCGCTCACGCCTGCCCAGTCTGTAGCGCAGGTGCATAGACACTGCACCCAGAAGTCTGTGCATCTACACCTAAAGCTGCAGTCCTTACAGAGGGCTAACAACCAGCTAACGAAGGAGAAGAATGCCCTCCAAAACCTCCAGGGGGCGCTGCACAAACTGCACCGCCATGTTGCCACTGTCGCTAGAGAGGAGGCCCAGAGCGGGGACCCATCCCCCCCGGCCCAGTCTGGCGCACGGGAGCAGAAGGACTGCGCCCACCTCGCCGACACCAACCAGCGTCTCTGGAGGGAGCTGGAGGAGCTGATGGCGTCGAGCAACAGGCTGCACAGCGCCCACAGTCAGCTGCAGAGGGCCGAGAGCAGGCTGGAGGTCTGGCGATGGAACCTGACCAAGGCGTACGCTCGGCTGCAGGCGGAGAGGCACGAGCTGAGCGGGACCGTGGAGAGGCTGCGGAGGGTGAACGCGGAGCTGTCTGCGGACAGACTGAAGCTGCTAGTTGAGAACTCGAGGCTGTCAGAGGCCTGGGGGCTGGTGGCGGAGAGGTGTGCTGCCCTGGAGGGGGACAGGGACACACTGAAGAGTACGGTCACCCGGATGGGACGCCTGCCTGTGGTGGAGCATCGCTGTCCCCACAAACACACAGAGACAGAAGGTCAGTGGCAAAAACAACAGAACGCCAAAAACAAACTAGCAAAAAAAGCAACAAATGCTATGTTCATTTCTATTTGTGATAATGATGGTAACAATAAAAGTTTTATGTTTAGTGTTAATTTGTTAGTTTTACTTAGTTTGTATTATTGTTGCACTAATTTTAACATTTATGGTGCATGTTATTCAAAAGCACTCATGATGAAATAATACATAACAGTTGCTATAATAAAAAAGACTAGCAGTGACACTAGTGAAACAGTCACAAAGACAAAAGGAAGGTTTATGAGGGAGTAGATCTCAAAGCATGTAGCCTACCTGTCCTTGCATGAAGTCCTTGATCTACATATGACAGATAGCTTTGGGACTGTATCGCTGCTGCTTCCTACTGCTTGGTGTGGCTATAATGGCTATCCGTGTGTGTGTGTGTGTGTGTGTGTGCTGACAGAGAGGAAGTGTGAGGCCTGTCCAAGGGGCTGGGTGGCGTTCTCCTCCCACTGCTATTTCTTCTCCACGGAGGTCAGGACATGGAGCAGCAGCCGTGTGCATTGCCTCCAGCAGCGCGGCGACCTTGTGGTGATCGACACGGCGGAGGAACAGGTACACACACCATCTCACCATGTTTGCACCTTTGATCTCTAATTACTCGATTGGACACATCCTATCGGCAAGCATTGTAGGCAATGTGCGCATAGCGACGCCATTTTGAAGAGTGCTACTACACATGTAAACAAACAACTGTCAATAGTGTAGGCTGCAGATAAGCCTGTATTTCACTTCGTCCGTGATAAATAAATAGTCAAACTGATTCAATTTTGCATTACTGAAGCACTATGTGATATAATATCTACATATCATCAAACATGATTTTTTTTCTTACTTGTGAAAGGAGATGCCCTGCTGTCTGTAGTATTCATTGGCATAGTTGTAGCAGCCAAAAGCAAAACACTGGATGCCTTTAGAGCGATAATTTCCTTGACTGGTGCTGCTCTGCCATGCTTGCAGACGAAAATAGCACTGTTCAAAATGGCAGCGTTGTTGGCATGCCAAAAGTCACGTGATGTCCAATCCAGTAATAGAGATCAGTGGTGTGCACCATAAACTGTATGTAGGAGAACTGGACAAACTCTCTGTCACATCACACACAGACTTTCTCAAAGACCGGATGAAGCCTAAATGGAAGGTTCTGGGCTCTGCCATCCTTGCCAATTCATTTTATGAATGTCAGTGTAAATGATCTGGGGATTAAACTAATAGATTCTACTAAAATTCACCACCCCTCAAAGTTATCATGAGTCCACAAACTACCCAAACATACATTTCAGGATGTAAATACATTCATTCTTGCGGTGAAAATTGAGTTTTCAACATGGGAGTCTATTGGAGGTTGCTCGCCTCTGCAGACGGCCCCCCGTGGACGTGTAGGGCAAATCCCAGGGGGGGAGGTGGGGACATGTCCCCCTCAATTTCTCAAAACCATGAATTGTCCCCCCCAGTAATGAACGGCCAGCCACAGAAGAGTATGCCTGTCACCTTTGGTGGGCGGAGGCATAAAAAAAAAAACACTTTTGTGTCCCCCCCAATCCTGATATCGGATCTGCAGCCCTGGTGTGACGTATTGCAACTTTATAACGTTCAGTTGTAACATAAATGATTAACGCTTCCATTTTTGAAGACATTCTTAGTTGACAGCATTTTTTTCATACCTGCCTAAAACTTTTGCACATTTCTGTAGCTTTAGTCCAAAATGTCTTGCAGTGATGTACAGACATCTATAAGACAGCTGCCTACTGCTTGTAGAGAGAATTCCCTGGGAGTCAATAGATTTACACGAGCAGTGGTGCAGTATGGGTATTTCTACACTTCAGTTCTATTTTTTGGGGGGTGCGAGGGAGGGGCAAACATAGGGGAAATAGTCTCCTCTCATTATTGCATCACATCATGAAAGTGTAGGGTTGCACTAAAGATCTTAGATTCCCTCAACACTCTCTGGTTGCACTACATTAAATCTCACATGCAGCATAAATGCGGCTTAGGAATCAATGGGCATGCTCTAGAACTCATGAGGGCTCTCTGGCTTGTCTCTTCACAGACTCCTTTTACAAGTCTACAGTGACGGTGTTAGAGACAGCTGTGCTAATTAGAATCATTTTAAACTGCAAATGCATTTCCAGCCCTGAAGAACACTCAAAAAATTAATCACCTTAACTCTCAGTTAACACCCCCTCTCTTGTTAAATTGAAATATAAAACACTACTACCTAATAAATTGCCTTTGAAAATCAAAATGATCTCAGCACTCTTCTTGTGGTTTTTTTAATCTGTGTAAAAGTCAAGGATAAGGCTTGCTAACAGAAGGCATCTTTATTTATTTAGGGTGAACTCAGGAAGAAAAAGCCTGCTTCTTTAGCTCTTCCACATGAGCTCTTTATGAGTGCAAGTCCCATGACTGAAAGTCCCATTTTGAATAGGAGTGCAATATGATCATTATACTGATAACCCACTCATATGGCCAGGCAGATTGGCCATCTAATAGTTTGTAGAATGACTGAGGCCACAGATGATATACTTGCTTGTAGTGTCCATTAGAAAATCTGATGTAGTCATAGTTATCAGGACTTAGATGGTCTAATGTAGCCCTAGTTATCAGGATGTAAAGGTATTTTGAAAAAAAAAAAAAAACAGGAAAACAAAAAAGTGTCTTACATCACCTGCCCCATCTTTACATAATAATAATAAGATACTTGGCTCCAGGAGTTCCTCCACAGGCAGACTTCTCAGTACCTCAGCCCAGCGCAGAGGTACTGGATTGGGCTGAGCGATGAGGCAGCAGAGGGAGTCTGGGCGTGGGTGGATGGGACTCTGCCCATCTGGAAGAGGTGGGTACACTGCAATCTGAATACTGTCAGTTTTGACCTCTGGAAGCCTTGTGTGTGTTGTGTGTGTTACAAGCAATCAAGTAATGATGGCAGAATATGTTTACTCTTAATGTAACATCTGGATTTCTCTCTTACTCTGACTCTGTATATATATATATATATATATATTATGGCATGCCAGTTAGGAAATTAAAGAATATATTGAATGAAACTTGAATATACTGAATGATACTTAAATATATGGAATGAATATATATATTTGTGTGTGTGTGTGTGTGTGTGTGTGTGTGTGTGTGTGTGTGTGTGTGTGTGTGTGTGTGTGTGTGTGTGTGTGTGTGTGTGTGTGTGTGTGTGTGTGTGTGTAAATCCTCAGGTTCTGGGTAAGTGGATCTGGAGGACTGGATGCTGATAGAGAGTGCGCCTCCATGCTAAAGGAGAGCAGCTCTGGGAGGACCTGGAGAGAGGACATCTGCACAGAGACATTTAGATGGATCTGTGAAAGCACAGCGCTAGTCTAGTGGAGTCAGAGTGACACACACACACACACACACACACACACACACACACACACACACACACACACACACACACACCCCAAGATTCAAAAGAAATCCACAAACAGAATGACAGAAAGCTTTTCCGATTAGCCCAGTTTTGTTACATTTATTTATTTATGGTACATATGTATCTACTTAGATTCACTTTTATTCATGACTTAAATTACTGCGTTTATGTTACTGGGCCCTGGATTACACACACATTTGCAGTCTGTGCTAGCTCTGTGGCTTCCCTTTACCATATTCATTCTGCTATCCTCTTCCTTTGCCAGACAAACCACAGTTTATTTTGCTCACCGGACCGAGTCTGATTCTTTGTCTTTTGAAAAAGTCGCTTTGAACTGGAGTGAAAGAAGTGGAGTGGGAAAGGAAAAAGACAGTTGCCTTCAGTATTAATTTATATCTGTGTACAGCTCGCTAGTATGAACGTGTTACTCTGAAATATTTAAACACTTACGTACCTATAAATATTTATTTCCTGCAGGTCTGATTTGTATATTTTTAATGAACAGCATAAAGTGTTGTTTACGCTTCAGTGCAAGCACCTAACATAGCACTAACATTGCATTGTAGTGCTGAGTGCCTACCTGACAACCAGTTCTTCAACACACCCACAAGAGCTAAACCGTCTCAGGCACTTTGGTTACCACAATCACTGGTTCCTTCATATCTTGGGGCCCTTTAGGTACAATGATCTTATATTCATTAAGGGTTTTGGTATAATGCCCAGTTTAGCTGAAATTCTTAATGTTAGTTACCATAACCTCTTTAAATTACTCACTCTCCTAATGCAACTGACAACTTAACATACTGTTGGAATTCATTAATGGAGCTTGATACTTGGACACATTCTCATGAAAGTCAATACAAAGCAGAGGATACCTGTAGGATTAACTACAAATTATCAGTTGTATCAATTTATTCAAGCAGATTTCATATCAAACTTTAATATGATTTTGTTTTTAAATACATGCCAATCCATGCTTCTATTAAAATTGTAGTGTGTGTCTGTATTGTAAACATGGACAAACCAAGTTCATTTCTGAAGCACAGACTACAGAGTAACATACTGTGGTTGTGAGCTGCATACTGCCTAGACAATGACCAGAGCAGAGAAAATGGGATGATGAAGAAACGTAATTTATTGTGAAACATCAGAAGGAACAGCAATGTGAGATATCAGCACTTGTTTGAGGATACAGCAACTACGCGGGTGATTAAAGGCAGACAAACAACACCTCAGGGACGAGAGGAGTAGTGGGACGCTCATTTCAAAATTCATGGCTTGGTGTCACAGGAATATGGAAATAAATGTAGACCCAGGAAAAGCAGCAGAGAAAGAGAGAAAGGAAAAGAAAAAAAGATTAGGCTCAGATTAGAGACTCAGACTCAGAGAACTCAGAAACAAAGAAGAGGGCATGCAAAAGAAATGAAAGACAGAAAGAAAAATGGAAGGTTGGAAAAAAGTCTATTCTATGAGAGAAGCGAAAACCAGAAAGGGAAAGCAAAGGAAAGCAAGAAAAAAGGCAGCAAGCAGAGAGACAAATAGAAGTCAAGAAGATTAGGAGCAGCAGCAGGAGAAGAAGAAGAAGAAGAAGAAGAAGAAGAAGAAGAAGAAGAAGAAGAAGAAGCAGTTCAGAAAGGAAGGATGAAAATCTACGGTGACATGCAAAACAAAAGCTATCAAAGACTAAGGGAGAAAAATAGTCGCACTCTGGCATAACAGGCATGCACAAAAGCCTGCCACTCATAACTAAGAAAAAATTAGCACCTTTCAGTGATGGCATTCAGAGAGAGAAACACTCTTACAGAATGAGGAATGAGAGGAGGATGAGTGCAGAGAGATCCAGAAGAAATAAAGAGGAAAACAGACAAACAAGTCATCCGTAAAGGCGAAGCAGAAAAACCTTGCAGACTGTAGCCTTCAGCTCAGCACTAACAGAAATAGCCAAACGGTGTTACAAAGAAGAGTGGAGAGAAGAGGCCATTCCAGTCTCAATAATTCAGCCGCTTTTCAACAGAATCCTAAAGCATTGCTTTAAAAATGCAGCGAAATGTGATTCTATGCATCTGAATTAGAGTAACACTCAAATGATTCTACATTCTTGAGTTAACAATGAACTCTGACGAAACACTGGCTATTACAAAGAGAGAGGGGGAGATAGAAAGAGAGAGCAGATCATGCTAAATAAAGCTGCAGGACACAGCAGAGGTAATTGGTGAGGAGAGGGAGATGACAGGAAGGTCTTGATGAGCACAGGCAGGCAAAGCAAGAGGAGAGATAATAAAATACATATTCCATCTGCTTAGGCCTTCTAAAGGTGCCGTCTGATACTTCCAGGTAATGCAGCGTCTTAGCAATTAAAGCCTATCTAACATAACCTCAGATCTGTGCAGATTTTAATATGAACTAACCTGAATAATTACATCACATGTCAGGAGACACGAAAGACGCCTGACACTCACGAAAATAATTAGTTATGGCCTCATCAGCGTATAATAACAAAGCAGCAAGAGTAACAGACAGAAGAAAAATAGTAGAAGAACACATGGGAAAGAGAGGAAGGAGAGGAAGAAGAGGAAAACACAGCAAAGCAAAAGAGAAAAACTGCACAGGAGAGAAAGAAACGAGAAAAGGAAAGGTTTTAGATTTCCAAAACAAGACGAGGAATAAATGGAAGCAGGACTTTCAAGAAGAGAGAAACAGAGAGCAGTAAAGCAGAGACAGAGGCGGATAGGAGCTCATGTTAATTGGGAAAGAGGTGACAAAAAAAGAGCGAGAGTTAAAAGAAAAGCATAGTGAGAAAGCAGTGGTGTGATCATTGGACACTATCTGCCACAACCTATTAACCTGCAGGCCAAACAACAGATCAATATCATTACATTGTTGGCAGCCGTAATGTAATATAAAAGTAATCACTTAAATATTTCCTAATTTTATTGTCCTATTTTATCTACATGTAGATTCAGATTAACAGGCTTATTATTAATTCCTTATTGACATAACATTCATATCCAATGCTAAGATTTAAAAGAAGAGAGAAGAGTCACACGATAGAAAGAAAAAGGGCAGAAAAAAGAGAGCGCATATATAAGAAGAATATGTAGCCATGCAACAGGGACAGCAGTAAGAAAATGAAGGACAGAGAGAGGTGAAATGAAGGCAGCCGCTCAGAAGTAGAGAAGAACACAAAATCGTGAAAGTGTGCTGAAACAAAATGGAGGACGGTGATGTTATTCAGCACAGACTACAGTTCATCAACTCACTGGTGGAGCTGCTCTGACTTGATCAGGTTTGTATTAGCGCGAGATCAAGCCCATGTCTGGCTCCGAGCCCGCTGCTGTGTCGCTGTCTAATATCACTCAACCCTGACAGATTGCAAAAACGAAGAGCAAGAGGAAAGAACGGAAAGCGAGCAAGAAAAAGCAGATCGAGGCTGGTGGAAATAAGGAATGCAGGAGTGGCACAGCATAGAGAGGCAGGAGAGATGAACAGTTGTAGCCAAGCGTACAGGAAGAGAGAGAAAGAGAAAAAGAGAGAGAGACAGAGAGGAGGGAAATAAAGCAAGGCACACAGTAATTAAGCAGAAAAGGAAAGAAAAGGCTGTGCAGGAGAGTGGAGTGGGCAGGGGTAGGAGCGAAACCAAGACAGAAAGATCACAACATGCAAATAACATGCAGAGAGGAAAATCAGACAGCCATTTAAGGAAGAAATGCAAAAACAGATACTAATATTGCTAATAAAGGAGAAATAGTTGGAAATGCAAAAGAAGGAAAGAGAAAAGGAAATAATAATTGCAGGAAAGAAGAGTTTAAAAGTAACATGACTTATTCAAATGTACATCTTTTCACCTGAGAATTACCACTGTCTACCAGACATTCGAATATGAATCACTTAAATGTATGTACTTTTTCACCAAATAATATAAAATGATATTGTTTAGTATAAAATAATATTACTTCAAACATATGCAAATAAATAAATATGTGTATTATTATTTATTATTCTATGTATTTATTTAAATCTAAAATGTAATTACATTTTTCTTAAAAGTCAGATAGGCCATGTTATTTCTCAAGTGATATTGTAGACTTTTGTAGAACATCTGTCAAAACAATCAGTCAGCACTGTCAAACAGTAGCTGACACTGTGTATTTGGACCAGTTGCCAGACAAAGGCCCAGCATAGGAGCATAGCCACTGAAACTATCACCGAAGGCCCCAGATCACATGTAGAGAGAGAGATGGGTACATTTGGAGACAAGATGGAGACAAGGATCAGATAGCAGAAAGAGGGAGCTGGAAGAGAGCACTAAACGAAAAGCAGCAAAGACTAAGCAGAGAGAATCCCACAGGGAAATTAAAGACAACGGTAATGGACAGAGACAAGAGAAAGGATGAAAGAAAGACAGGAAAAGTTTACAGAAGACAGCAAGCAAGTAAGAATGCAAAAAAAAGAAAGACAGAAATTTATTTAAGACAGAAAGCTGGAAAGATCACATGCAAGAAATTGAGAATAAAAGATGGCATGCAGGGGATAGGAGAAGAGAGGAAAAAAGCAAGAATGAAGGATGCCATGCGAGTAGAAGAAAGGAAAAAGGCAGGAATGAAGGATGCCATGCAGCAG
>CM050218.1:29007500-29015000 GCA_027475355.1 Coilia nasus | reverse complement strand
GTTGTAGACTGCTCGGCCACGCCCTCTTAAGGCGGGGCCTCTGTAGGCTAAAGTTGGCGTTGGCACTGGATAGGGGAAACTGGCAACTGGGAGGAAAAAACATAAAAAAGAGTGTTTGTTTTGACATGGATAACATATGAAATGCAATGCCTTTCATGAACATACCAGTAATGGCATAAGTTGCATGACAAAGCCATAGATTAGATCAGTGATTCAATGCATCCTTGGGTATCTATCTATCTACCCTGTTACTGTGTGTGTGGGTGTGTATATTTGTGTGTGTTGGGGGAGAAAGGGGTAGATGCAGATACACATGAGTTAAATGAAGTGATAACTCATATACTGCATTTAGACATTTCACATTTTTGGATTCTCCTGAACACAGAGCTCAGTTCGTGTCTGTAAGAAGGAACTGTGTGGGCCAGAGATCCGGTGGGGTGCTGTGGGTAGAGACAGAGAGAGAGAGAGAGAGAGAGAGAGAGAGAGAGAGAGAGAGAGAGAGAGAGAGAGAGAGAGAGAGAGAGAGAGAGAGTGTGTGTGTGTGTGTATGTGTGGAGGCAGGGGGCTGGTGCTAAGGGTAGACTGACCTGTGTAGAGCTCAGGGGCGTACATGGCTCCCATCATGGGGTTGATCTTCCAGCCTGTGGCTGAGGAAACACAATGGGTGAAGTGGGGTCAGCTCAGCAAACACAGTGCTTACAATCCAGAGAGATGGACAGAGAGTATGTGCTTGTGCTAGAGTATACACATGCATGCTAGCTTCATGTGTGTATGTCAGTTTAAATTTGTGTGCATATGTGTACAGTATGTGTGTGTGTGTGTGTGTGTGTGTGTGTGTGTGTGTGTGTGTGTGGGTGGGTGGTTGTGTGTGTGTGTGTGTGTGTGTGTGAGTGTGTGTGTGTGTGTGTGTGTGTGTGTGTGTGTGTTTCTAACAAAAAAACTTGCAGAGAGAAAATCCGTACCATTCACCAGTGGAGTCTGGGGTTTCTTTGTAACGATTCTGGCTGTTGCGTTGTTCACCTGTACAAGGAAACTCTTGTCATTCTCTCAAAAAACATCAAATACCTCAGTTACAGTGGCACTACATCATTATAAGAGCAGAAGCACGAGTGTTCATACAATTCCAGCTCCTAGACCTCTCACCTCGATCTTCCTTCCCTCCACAATGGTTCCGTTGAGCTTCTCTCGAGCTCGGTCTGCCTCAAGGGCGCTCTCGAAGGTCACAAAGCCAAAGCCCTGTGTGGGAGGGAGAGAGAGAGAGAGAGTGAAAGAGAGGCAAGGTAAGTGGTGAAACATATAGAAGTAAAGGAAGGAGAGGAAGTAGAGTGGGGTAGTGAGGTAGAGTGGGGTAGTGAGGTAGAGTGAGGTAGTGAGGTAAAGTGGGGTAGTGAGGTAGAATGATTGTAGTAAGTGATTAAGGTAGAATGAGATAGTGGAGTAGAGTGAGATAGTGAGGCAGAGTGAGATAGTGAGGTAGTGAGCTAGTAGAGTGAGATAGTGAGGTAGAATAATTGTAGTGAGGTAGTGAGGTAGAGTGGGGCGGTGAGGTAGAGTGAGGTAGTGTAAAACAGGGCTGCTCTGTTACCTTTGAACCTCTCTCATTGAAGATTATCTCCACATCCAGGATCTTGCCAAATTGCTGGAAGACATCAGACCATCATGTTACTGAGTGCTAACTAATGATACTAGGACACCATTGTGCACAGGGTGCTAGCTATGGTACCAGGCCATTGCTATGGTACATTCTTAGAACCAGACTGATCTAGTTACTGGTACATTCTGAAAAAAAGGTTAAAAGACTAAGTGGCTATGACAGACTGTGTGTCTGTGAAGGCGTCTGTGGAGGCTGTGTGTTTGTGGAGCAGTCTGTCCTACCCCAAACATCTGTCTCAGGTCAGGATCACGGAATCGGAAGGGGATGTTGGAGACGTGAAGACGTTTGGGCTGGGCTTTGCCAGACCCCTCCTCTTCACTCCCACTTCCTGCCCCGCCCCCTGTCGACACGGAGACGCTCAGAGCCTGAGGGTCAGATGTCACAGGAGCCAAGGAGTCATCCTGGCGGAGGGTGAAATGGAAGAGACGGAGAGCGGAGTGTAGAGATAGAGAGATAGAGTGAGGTAGCAGAGAGATAGAAAGAGAGAAATATCAGTTAGAGTGGGAGAGGGAAAGAGAAAAGTTAATGCATTTTTTTATCATAGCCACAGTTAATATGCTCTTGTTATGCGCTAAATTAAAATTCATTATATATATAACTGAACATTCGCAATAAAGGTTTCATAGGTTGCATAGCACTGCGCTGAAGGTGCACCATCTTTAGAGTGAGCGCACACAAACCCAACCGAGCATTCCCCATCCAGTGCTCTCTCTCAGGCAACGTAAGGAGGCATCAACAAGTCTCCATTTTAGTGAGGCGTCCACATACATGCCCGTTAGAAAAGAATCACTTGGGCAGATACGGCTAAGAAGTTACAGTATTTTCACTGTTGACATTCAAGGTGTATTATTATTTTTTTACATTTTGTGTTTGATGCACTCAGTTCAGCCTAATTTGTGAAACAGTGGTGTGTAAGCATGGGCCTCACCAACAAAGACCTATAGTAGAACTGCAACTCATTGCTATATTGTAAATATTTACAATATAATCAGTGATATCATGAAGCATTTCCTTGAATAGGAGCTTTGTTTTCGTAAGAATTGAAACACCAGTGAAATGTCCTCATGCAAAAATCAACCCATATGAGAGTAACTGTGCGTCAAACCCAAAACATCCACCATCCCACAATGCACCACGATGCCAGTGTGTGTCACAACCTATATTGCACCAAACTACACAAAACTGTTATGTCCATCAAAAACCAGGAGATTAAAGAAACCCAAAAAAAAAGGATGAAAAATGTATTAAAAGACTAGTGAGCGTGAGCAAAGGAAAAAAGGGCCCAAAAAAGGAAAGAGAGGAAAACAAAAAAAGGCAGAAAAAAACAAAATCCTGAGAAAGGGCAGGCTTGACAGAGTGAAGTGAATTAGCTGCTTGAGGTAAAGACCCTTTATGCAGAAAGGAATACCCCTTTTATTAGCTTAGGCTACAGTGAAAAAGAGAGGACTGAGAGAGCAGAGAAGGAAAGAACATACAGAATGATGGACACAGTCAGAGAGAGAGAGAGAAAACACAGAAGAGGGGAAAAGGGGGGAAAGAGAAAAGAGCATGAATGAGTGGATGTTAAGTGCTTGCTCTTTGATAGCCTGCGAGACTTTGTGCTGGTTACCATAGCTGCTCAATGAATCCCACTACACGTGTACCCACACCAGCCCTACGGGTCGTGGTCTGTGAGGGCTTTTGTGCCATGGCATTCATTCTAAGCGGATGGCGAACACTGCAAAGACGAGGTGACACCAGGACCAAAGGCGAAGCACTTAAACCCAGCAGCATCACACTCGGAAACTACAGGACTACAGGGGTGCACAGAATAAATAAGAGAAAAAAAACAAATGAAGAAAAAGTGAAATCAGTCAACTGAAATGAGTGCCACAGGAAGTGATCGCGCAGGCAGACAGTTGCGCAAAAAGCTGAGGTGGGTGAACTGGGGGTGAAAGTTGAAAGGTCAGTCTTGGGTCACGGTGCTGCTTTTTTTTTGGCAAAGGTTAAAGTTAATTACCCAAGATTCCGAAGGAAGGGTACTGGTATTAATAGAGACAGAAACACAGCAGGGAAGACACAAATAGAGCGTCATGGACACACACGCACACACACACGTACACGCGCACACACACATACACGTAGACACACTGCATAGGTAACACAAAGGCTTGCCATGGCCAGCTACAGTGGTTGAATCAGCTTGTGTCAAACAAACACGGTTGAAACCTTGTCCTCACACGCAAAAACACAGACACAATCCTAAGTGGCAGGACTAGATTTGGGAGTGGGGTGGGGTGGGCTGGGGATAGGGGGGTGGGGGGAGTGACACAGACAGAGGAAGAGATAGGGGGTGGAGAGGGGGGGAGTGGGGGTGGGGTGGGGTGGGGGAGGGGGGTATGGGTGGGTATCAGTTGAGAGGTGCCATCATATCACGATGCAAAATGTTTTCTGAACCTGGGCGATATTTCAGGAGGGGGGGGTCTTCTGGTCTGCCCACCCCCCCTCCTTGGCGACGTCTCAATGTCCGAAAATCAGGAGCATGTAATTCTGGCAGTCTAGTGGTGGGATATATAATACATTTGACTATAAAATACCAGCAGGGAAAAAACACCTCATCGATCTGCCTCAGACGCACACCTAGAATTATCAATTTACACTGAATATGTCATTCAAAGCAGAAAAACAAAAACAAAAAACGGGAAAGAGAAATGAGTTTATTTCAAGTTCAGGTGAAAGGTAGGCATTATGTAAAGCTATGTTATGTGAGACTGGGCTGTATGAGAGAAAACACTGTTCTCACACAATACAATTTTCATTTAAATAAAAGCTTAAAACATGGGGGAAAATAATGCACACAACTATTATCTAACCCCTTGGTTTTTATTTAAAGAAATATTTGCTTTCCTGCAGCAACAACTGTAACAATGTGTATGTTATCAAGAACTGTATGTATGTGCCAACTGTTGACAGCATTTGCTTTGAATCTGTAACACAATGTGTATGTTATCAAGAACTGTATGTATGTGCCAACTGTTGACAGCATTTGCTTTGAATCAAACTATTACCAAGTACTGTACCCTTGCTTTAAAATACCCTCCCTGAGTGTCTCCTTTCCTGTCCTCGCTCTCTTGCTCTATCTGTCTGTCTGTCTGTCTGACGGTCTGTCTCTCTCTCTCTCAGGGCCAGCTGAGATTGCCTTACATGGTAGCCAGAGGGAAGGTGGCCTGCTAAGAATAGCCCACACACACTGGACCCAACACGGTGGTCTCAGCCACCCCACTTGGACAGCAGCTGACTCAGAACAGATGCAGCCCAGATCCGGCCCTAAGCTCCCGAAGAGCTGACCTAGAACTGGTCTAAACAATGCCTGTCAGACACAATGGACCGCATACACTCAGTCAAATGTGTGGTTGTCCCTGGATGGACATGGCATACTTAACATGCACTGTCTCCAAAAGACAGACCAAGGCTTTGATTTTGCAAATACCGCTGAATAGTTTTGGGATTCATTTGTCAGAGTGTATTGCTACATGCCACACTGTCCACAATAGGCTTGTTTAAAAGTGACTGGCTGGCTGAGTGGCTGGCTTAAAGCAATGCATTGTGGACTTGAAACAGTGATGTTTTTGGACAATCTCGTCCGAACATCACAGTACCCACCCATGTGGTACTCTGGTGTTTGAACAAAATTTTCCAAAAATGTCACTATTTGAAGTCCAGAATGCATTGCTTTAAGCCAGCCACTAAGTTGGCCAGTCATTTCAAGCCCAGTGTCTCACAGTCATAGGGCTGGGAGGTCTGGCCCAGAACTGCTACACACTACACTACTGCTAGTGGAGCAGTTCCAGTGTCAGCTGCTATCTAGTGTGTGTGTGTGTGTGTGTGTGTGTGTGTGTGTGTATGTGTGCGTGTGTGTCCCACCCCCCACTCCCACCCCTGCTTTTTTAGCACGTCCCAGACAGGCCGGGTCACTTCCTCTTACCGCACTATTGGCCGAGAGCGAGTCTGGCCCCTCATGCTGTGCGCCCTGGAACACCCTGAGCTGGTGGTGCTCCTGGTAGTCAGAGCTGGCGTGGGCGGGGCTGAAGTCGAGGGGCGGGAGCCTGCCAGCAGACGTGGGTGGGCCCTGCCCTGGTGGAGGGTATGAGGGGGGAGGGGCATACACCTGTGGGAGGGTGGGGTCACCACTGGCTGCCCCCGCCTCCTGGCCAGGGTTACCCTGAAAAAGAAGAAGAAGAAGATGAAGAATCTTATGGTGACAATCTGTGATTACGACAGAGAGAAAATTGTACCTGTGTCTGTTTGTTCACAAGATCAACTGTAACAACATATTAAACAGGGGAACTGTAAAGGGGGATATTACATTCAAATCGATGGATGTTCTCGACCATTACAATTATGGCTGCTAATACACTACACCCTGAAAACTCCCACAGGTGACCATTGTCCTGAGTAGTAGAGTGCTAGAAAAAAAAGAAATGCTACATGTGGCCAATATAGGCTATCCTCCCAAAGGTTTCTCAGTTCAAACACAATTATATTTGACCATCAGCATGCCCTCCACACTGCCTTTATGTACGTACGTTTGATTTCTTATCAGAAAGGTTTTACGCAAGAGTATCAGTACTGACAATAAACTGCACAGAAATCTACCACCTTAAGCAGAGCAATACAAAATGTCTTACTGTTACTGTGTTACAATTACATTCTTTATCAAACTTCAAAATGAAAACTACCAGTCATTCTAAAGTCATCCTGTAAAATAGGCTTTGGAAAATGTGTACAAACTCCTAAAGCAAACTAAATGAAAACACTTTGTTTCTCCTGTGAACTTTAGAATGTATGACATATTCGTCTGCAGATTTGACATTTTCAGTCTGAAAGCACAGAGCATATGAATAAACAGAATACAATTTACCTCTAAAATGCCAACAACAGAAAAGCACAAAAGAAAGACAACAAGAGAGTTAAACATTAGGATCTTACCCCCTTACAGCATTCCTCCCTTTGTGGCAGACCCAACAGCAGCTGACGCATGCTTTAATGCCTGTCCGCCACCCGCCCACTACAACATAAGTCCCCCCCGTCCGCCAATCACAGGCCGGCATGACCCAACACCGTGTGCTTTTCTCGCCAGCTGTTGTCAGTTGTGCCTGTCAATCATCACCCCTCCCTCAAAACTGTCACCCCCCCTTACCCCCTACCGCTAAAAACCCAAGAGCGGATGGGATGCAGACTTAAAGATTATAGCATAGCCGTCTTTTATCTTATCTCAGTAAGGTGACGTGAAGGTTGGCCATCCTCTGTGCAACGTCTCTAAAATCAGCTAAGACCAAATGTTTGCATCCTCAAAGTAACCCACAGAAATCTTGACATTTCAATACATGTCAATATGAGCATTTACAACTGTACATTTTCTGTCATGCTTTCATTGTGAAACCCACTTTATATTGAGGCCCGTCCTTCTTTATCAGTTTTTATCAGTCTTTATCTTCCACCTGCTGCTAATTTGGACAAAGATGTGCACCTGAATCTGATCTGCTGTAATCCATTTCAGAGTTTAGGGTTTAAAAGAAAACCAAGAACTGTGTTAAAACTTAATAAACATAAAACTAATGATATCATATTGAAATGACACATAATTTTAATAAAATATTGACATGGTCCCTGCCCTTGCCATTTTTAGAACATGAAAATCATTAAAGTCAATAGAATTTTGCTTTATTGAAAACATTGAGATTTGTGTACCTGAAAATAACAAAGGCTCCTAGATACTATACTCAAAGCAGGTCTCATTGGCACAAGTTACTCTTTGTTTTTGGCTCAATCTGGGCAAAGGGTTATTCATTAAAATCAATAAATTC